>JACERP010000683.1:0-42972 GCA_014080715.1 Scenedesmus sp. NREL 46B-D3 | reverse complement strand
TGTGGTTCTGCTGTCGCTACTGTCGTGGCGTCACGCCACCTGGCAGGTGCCCCAACCCCCATGCATGCCAAGGCAACACACTCGCCTCCCTTGCCGAGCAGTGTGTTGCTACCGCCTCCGCAGCTTGTAGCGCACATGCAACAGGCAGCAGCTACAGCAGCAAGCAGTGCAGCCACGGCTACCAAGGCAACCTGTGTGGCGTGTGTGCTGATGGGTTTGGTTCACTCAAGCCCTTCACGTGCACAGCCTGCAGCAAACCGTCTGTCACCATAGGCCTGTATGCGGCAGCTGCTGTGGTGCTGCTGGCATACATGATGTTGTTGTGCCACCTGAACATGACAGGCAGCGAGTCAGCTGCCGGCCAAGCTGGCACCGTGAGTCCAGCTGACATCCTGAAGCCTCTTGTGCTGTATATGCAGTACATGCTGGTCATTGTTGGCATCAACATCCAGCTGCCCGAGCCACTGGCGCTGCCATCCACAGCCCTGTCGTGGCTGTGGGCTGCTGCTGCAGCACCAGTATCACCAGGCATTGAGTGTGCTTTCCCAGACAGTGACATACCACTGCCACTCCGCAATAGTTTGTTTTACTTGTGCATGCCCTTGGCAATGCTGGCAGCATTGCTGTGCATTCAGGGCGTGATAATGATGGGGGTGTCAAGGTGGGGTAGGAGGAGAAGGACAACAGCGGCAGGGAGCACCAGCCAGCGAATGGCAGGCAGTGCAGTGGTGCTGGTGTTCTTTTTCCTGCCATCTGTTGCCTGCACCACATTTGGTTTCTTTTCATGCGTTCCCTTGGACCATGATGTGCCTCTTCCTTATGATGCAGCAGCAGTGGGTAGTTTTTGGGTGCATGACCTGGATCAACCGTGCCTCAAAGGGTATCACAGAGCATGGGCTCTTGCCCTAGGCCTGCCCCTTGCCATTGCAGTGTGCCTGGTGTTGCCCAGCATGTATTGCCGTGATCACGGTAGCAAACAGACATCGTCTGGCATCTCCTCACTTCATAAAGCACTATGGCTTTCATATACCGCGCTTACAGGCCACCCTGCTGTTACTGGGGATGTGTGGTGATGGTGTTTGAGACTGTCGTGCTTGTGGCCATCCGGGTGTTGGGTGGACCCTGGGCCCCGTTCTACCAGGGCCTTGCTGTGAATGTTGTTGTGGCCCTCATACTGATCGTACTGTTGGTTGTGCGGCCATATGCACATCAACAGAGTGGCAGGGTGGCTCTGCATGGCATGGGGTGCCTGCTGCTGACCAGCTATGCAGTGCTGTCGTTTGTGCGGTGTGGCGGTGCGGGCGGCTGGCAGGGAGTACGTGCTGGCGTTGGGAGTTGCGACTGTGATGATCAATCTGGTGTTTGTGTGCTCTGTGGTATGGCAGTTGCTTAGGCAAATGGGTGTGTTGCATCGGGAAACAAGCCTACTTTCCAGGGTAACAAGTTTGAGGTCTTGCAACATGACTCGTGATTGTGACACACACGTTGTCAGCTGCATGTTGAGGGTTGTCAGGCACGCAACATGAAACATGCATAGTGAGCTCATACAACGGTACTCTTCTGTGCGCGTGCAAGCTGAAAGATTCACAGGTGTTTGGAGTGCAGGGATTATGTCCAAATGTGTGGCCGTCACTTTGTCGCTTTGATCATGACCAAAAATGGCATCCTGCACCCAATAACACGCGTGTTCTTGCGAGCCATTGTCCGACAATAAGGCTTTTTGCGTTTACACCCCAGCTTCAAATATGTTGGGACTCTCTCCATACAATCGCAACAAAGAGTGCACATGGCATGCCAATTGGCAACGTGTGTCCCAAGGAATTGCTGATCAGATGAAGGACTTGAGTGCCTCATGAGATTGTGATCAGCAGCCTTCGCCCACAATAATTCATGCCAGATCTGACAGATGGGGGTGCTCAGGTCAATGTGTGGATGTGAAGAAAGCAACACTCTAACGCAGCAGCAAAAGGCAAGCAAGCAAGCAGCGTCACCCTACCCTGCAGGTTTCACCCTACCCCTGCGTCACCATACCCATGCAGCTGCATGCAAGGCTGCGCAAGTAAGCAAGGCTGGATTGTGGATGTCAAATTCAGTAAATGCCCTTCAATGCAGCTGCAGGTCCAAACGCTTATTCATCACAGGATCATATAACTCATTGCATATACATTTTTATGATATACACTCATATGCCACACTCTGTTACCCTATCATTTGGTTCAGTAACCGATCAGGCAACCACCTGCCACATCGATGTTGATGATTTCATCGTGCCAGATGCGCCGCTGATCAGTGGTCGTCATGACGGCATAGCGTGCCTCTGTGAACCCCGCTGCTGCACGGCATACCCTATGAAGTACCACCGTCTTAACCAAGATTGGCACCGCTGATAGGCTCCGATTGTAACGCCCAACACGATGACGTCGGCAGGACGGTCGCTTGCGATGACTGACGGTGACTAGCCTGTACGCTCGGACAGCACGATAGAAACGCACCACTCTCTTAGAATAATCTGCGTCGTAATTGCAGATGAAGCAATCTGCAGTCAACCATCTACTCAAGTGTGCTGTGATCAAGGCGTGAAGTGGTGTACAGTGCAATTGGAGGCAGCAATTTTCACCTGATATACATCTGTTCGCAAGCAGCGTAGCAGCATGGGGGACAACAAGGAGACCGTGGCTCAGGTAGGCTGAGAATTAAAATATGCAGGCTGGAGCGTAAGAGCTGCATCCCTGTTGATGATCTCTGGCAGGCCAGTCGCCAACTGCAGCACTGCAGATGATCTGACACCAACATAGCAGCAGGCCAGCTCAAATGCAGACCTTCCAAATCTAGCTGCATTTGCGGTTGTTCAGCCGCTAATGTTTGACTCAGTGCAGCTATCATTGCCGGTAGAACAATGACAGCGGCAACCAGCTGCAGCAGGTCAATGCCATTGACCGGGTTGATGTATGCCTCATGTGCATTCATTGCACATGCTGCGGCAGCAGGATACCTGCAACAAAGCTCATGTCGGTGTGCACTGCATCAGGAGGTCGGAACCCAGACCCAGCTAGAGCTGGCAGCCAGCCATGCAGCAAAGCAGCATGTCTGGCGTGGGTCGCACAATGTTCCACGCATCTTAGTAACAAGAAGCAGCACTCTAACTTTGGGCCAGCAGCTTCCTTGTGGCCCACATGCTAAGTTAGCATGCCTCCCACGGGAGCGCGTGGCCCTTGTAACTGTCAAAGCTGAGCTGCAGCAAATCAACTTTAATGAGGCAGGTCTGGCAAGCACAGTGCACGGCCCCTGCCTGCCTTCCTTGCCCGTGCTGCACTGGTTGCCACACTGGCGGACAACATGCAGTCCTTGTGTGGCGTGCATCAGCCCTTGCAGAAGATTGTCACAGTCAGTGATGCCATCATCAAAAGTTTTGAAGACAGCCCTTGTGCGGCATGATTACTTGGCACGCTGTTAGCAGTATGGTGCGCACAACAGCGGCGGCAGGCTAACGCGCGACACGTGTGCTTGGCGAGCATGAAAGCGAGGCAATGCAATGGTGCAAATTGCTGATGCTGCTGGTGCTGCCTGCTGCTGCTGCTGCTGCTGCCTGCTGCTGCTGCTGCTGCTACTGCTGCTGCTGCAGGCCATGTATGGCAAGTCGGAGGAGGACCTTGAGCGGGCGGAGCAGGTGGGGCCTTAAACAGCTGGCACTGCATGCAATGAATGATGGCCGGCAACTTGTGGGGGCAGCCGCTGCCATACCGCATGGATGACCCAACAGCCAATGATACAACAGAACCTACATGCCAAGTGGGGTTGCACACCTGCTGGTATAGGTTTGCTGCTGCAGCATGCCATGTAGCCGGATTACAACCACGGCGGCGGTCTCATCATCATGTTGACTCTCCGTTGCTGTCCAACATGGTGCACTGGCAGTATTATCACCATGCAGACACAGCCTGTGTCACCCGCCGCGGGATTTGGCCTGCCTCCCAATCGCACCACGTCACTCACTTGTAACCCAGGGGCATCTGCACATGCTTCTCCTTTTCCACCCCTGCAGGTTGAGCTCAAGCGTCTGATGAAGGGCCAGGCAGGCACTGAGGAGCAGGAGGCAGCAGAGCATGACGCTGCAGTCCGGGGCGCTGCACAAGGAGACAGCGACTATGCAGACAGCCTGCACAGGTGAGCGTGTGGTAGAGAAATCAAGAGCTCCGAATGATCTCCATACTGAGATGATCATGGACATAGTCGCAACTGTTACGAGTGCAGTTGGGGTGCTGAAGGGACTCTACATTGAGAGCTGCTGTGCAAGGGAACCATGAACCTGCCGACAGCTTGCACAGGTAAGCTTGGGAAGCGGCAACTTGCTGCCACTGCAGTGTACCACTGGCGGCCGTTATTGCAGCCGCTGAAACTTGAAGGCGACCCAGGTGGAGTTGTTCCTTACTGGGCACCAGATTTGACTTGGGGACGCGCCATCCTGCATCTATGCTTTTGCAACTCAAAGCTGCCACCACCCACACAGCCTGCCGCAGCCGTGACGGCTATAGCTGCAGCTGCCCCTGGTGGGCTGCAGTTTCAGTCTGCCTACCACACACAGCACATGACGCAATTACACACCCTGACATGCGGCTGCCACCAGAGCACTTAGCAACGCTATGTTCGTCACCGCGCCCCGCAGTGATGCAACAGACGCAGATGTTAGCGCTGTCCCTGGACGCTGCTGCTGCTGCTGCTGTTATCAAACACTGCTGCTGCCGCTGCGGCCTGTGCAGGCCCACGCGCACCGAGGCGCCAGACGACCAGCTGGCCAGCACGGGCCGCATGAGCGCAGATGATGTGAGGAGGGAGTACCCCTCCACCGACCACTCTGCGCAGGGCGTCACCACAGCAGCAGTGTCTGACGGGAAGGCCTGACGCGCTGCATTGTGCAGTGCCCTAGTCAGCAACAGAGGCCCATGAGCCTTGAATTCTGTGCTGGCACAGGAAAAGCAAGCACAGCTTATTCACCGTCACTGCCGTGCACGGAGGGCAGGGGGTTATGTTGAGGTCAGTGGAAGCACAGCGCACGAGCGGAGAGAATGGAGCAGTGGCGGTCTGTGCTTCTGCCAGCGCACAGTCTGGCACTGTGCCACGGGCTTGTACTGATAGATGTACTGCACACGCCGAGTACTGCTGTAGTTTGCATCGCATGGAGGAGTGGCAGCAGCTTAATAATGTAAAGGAGTGGTCTTGCAAGTACTGCATGCACCACTCTGGTGTACAGCATTGGGCATACTAAGTGATGCCACTGCTGTGGCACAGGTGACTGTGGGAACCCATGGCCCAATTACGCCTGTTCAATATGCTGCCATGCAGTCTCAGGGAGCTTGCTGAGCCGTTCCCCCGGTAGAACAGTCTGCCACGCTGTCAGCCTAATCTGCTGAAAAGATAGCCAGAGCCAGCAGCTTTGTACAAGCTTCCTGCAGCTGAGCAGCTAGCTTCGCGTCCGGCAGGGCGTTTGCAAACGTGGGTCGCATTGACAGCCATAGCCATGGCGGGTTCAGGTGACGATACATCTCCAGATCCATGAGTGTTGCAACCAGCGCGCTTATTCAGTTCGGCGCAAGAGGGCAGCCTGCCTGAGGTCTGAGCAGCAATTTCACAACAAGTGATGAAACAAGTCAGATCAGCTCGAGCAACCTTCATCAAACTCAACAACAATATAGCGTTGCTACATGGAAGGCAATCAGGTTGCAGAGATATCGTGTTATGACACGAGATATCTCCTGTTTCCTCTGTCATTGGTCGGTGAGGAAGAGTGCAGCCTCCAAGGCTGCACAAACGGCATTGATAATGGGGTTTGCTCTTGGTTAGGTCGTCACCGACACCGCTGAGCAAGGCACGCAACTGCAACCAACTGGCAGACGTCAGCGACGCCAACAACGTTAGCTTAAGCAACTCCAAACCGCTGAAGTTTGAAGCTTTGAAATAAGCTGTGCTCGGTAGCGAAGTTCTGGCAGTGCTGCAGGCGCGGTGCAGACTCATCAGCAGGCTCGAAGCAGTGAAACAGGAGCAACAACATTGCGATTGATGGCATTGTAGCTGTTTCAAGTGAGTATCAGCCGCACCAGCTCTCTGAGCAAACACGCTTACGAAAGCAGTTCGCCTGGGAGCCTACAAGGACATCTCGCCAGAGCAAAGCATTCTGCCATGTGTGACTCCACCACATTGTTTCTGCTGTCTGTACGCAGAGTCATTATACAATATTCGAAGCGCTTGATACACAAGCCGCTTATAGATGACTAGTGACGCCGGTGCCGGAAGCGGCAATGCGCAGCAGCGAGCTGTGGCAGGCCGTAGGGGCACTGGAGTTTATATTCCAGGCTTCGACACGCCGCCTGTGCAGGGCAGCGGACCGCAAGGGGCAACTGATTACCTTGAGGCGTCACAAAGTCCGACAGTGGCACCCACATTAGAGAGGCAGCAGCATCTTCAGCAGCAATCTGGGCATCACAGCCGCATCAACGGCAGCCCTAGTGCCCGCACAGCTACGCTTCCTACGGATGGACCGCCATCTGCTTCGAGTCCAGCACAGCACATGGCTCCCTCCCAGAGCAACGCTGCTGCTGCTGCAGTTGCTGCCAGCAGCCAGTTCTGGTCCACTGCTTCTGCACCACAGCACACCCACCCAGGTTCCTGCAGCAGTTCTCAAGACAACCCAGCAGCAGGGGCGGCAGCAGCACTGTCAGCACCTGCAGCAGGGACTGGGTGGGGTGCACCAGCTGAGGCGACGCTGCAGCAGCTGATGTACTCTGTCTCACAGCAGCAGCAGCAGCAGCAGCAGCAGCAGCAGCGCGTACATCCACGCTATGGACCACAACCAACTGTTTCCCACGGCGCCAACAGCAGCAGGGCCAGCACGCCGCAGATACAGCTCATGCAGGAGCGGCCAGCGTCAGCTGCCGCCAATGCTGCTGCTGCCGCTGCTTGCAGTGCAGCCGTCCTCCCAGGTGGTGGGACTGGCCTCAGCAGCAGCGAGCAAGAGGCATGGCAATTTGCCAACTTATGGCAGTGTGCGTCAGGTGCAGCATCAATGAGTGCCGCTGCCCTCCCTGCGCAAGGGCCACGTGACATGAGTCTGCTGCAACGCCTGCAGCTGCTGCAGCAGCTGGCACGTGCTCAGCAGCAGCAGCAGTTCACGCAGACGGGCTCATCAGGTAGCTTGGAGTTCCCTGCAGCACAGCAACAGCAGCAGCAGCCGTTTACGCAGCCCGGCTCATTGCGTAGCTTTGAGTTCCCCGCAGCACAGCAGCACCAGCAGCAGTGCAGCACTGGGGATGTACTGGCACAGGAGCCAAGCTGTGCTATGCAGCAGCTATGTATGCTGCAGGTGAACCCACCTCCTGCGTCGGCACCTGCAGCTGTTGCTGGTGCCGCTGGCTGTGGTGCACCTGGCGCCACCAGCAGCGGCAACAGCTGTGAGCTGGACGTGGCGGCACAGCTGCAGGCACTGCAGGTGGCCAGCTGGCCCCCTCCATTCCCTTCTGGGCTGAGCGGTAACACCGCCTTTTCACAGCAGCAGCAGCAGCAGCAGCAGCAGCAGCAGCAGCAGCAGCAGCAGCAGCACAACGAGGTGCTGCGGCAGCAGCAGCTGGCACATGACATGCAGCAGCAGCAGCCATCAGCAGACTCAGTCGACCATGCACTGGCAGTCATCGACTCTGAAATAAGCCGGCTGCTGAATCTTCGCCTGAAAACCAACCAGTATAAGCTGCAGGGGGCTGCTGCAGCAGCTGCTGCACCGAGCGCCAGCTGCAGCAGCACCAGGAGCAGCTTTGACGTCGCGCCTTCGTACAGCAGCAGAAACAGTTTGGAATCGTCATATGCTGGGCAGCGCAGCAGCATGGATGTGACATACGCCGCACAACACAGCAACCGCAGCAGCATGGATGTGGGCACGCCTGGGGCGATGCAGCGCAGCAGCAGGGTCAGCGTTGATCTGGCCCCCAACTTTGGAAGATTTGGATCAGGGTCATGGCTGAGTCCGCTGCCTGAGACCGCGCAGCCGCCTGCTGCAGTGCTGCAGCAGCTACGGCTACAGCTGGAGGAGCAGCAGCTGCAGCAGCAGCAGCAGTTGCAGCAGCGCCAGCTGCAGCAGATGCAGCAGCTGCTGGCAGAGCAAGAGTTGAAGCAGGCCATGGAGAGCCAGCTGATGCAGTTCCTGCCCTTATGAGGTGTGAAGCATCGTTTTGGGCTGCAGGAATGCTTGCACATGGTGTCTTGCTTGGCTTGCGCAGCAGCAGATGGATACGGCTGCGTTGCACAGCACACGCATGGCGGTGTTGTTTGTCGCTGCGAGGGTGTCGCATTTAGCACATGCTGAAGCTTGCTTGGCCTGTCTTGGGGCCTTACACGCCTATTGCGTCGGGTGTTGATGGGGCTGGCTGGCGTGGGGGAGTGCGGGCATTCCGCATGCAATTTTTGACAGGTGGCGCCACCTGGCTATGGCTGCACATGGCCGTGGCAGTGAAGACAGTGCCGCCATGTGCTGTGACGGGCCACATTGGTTCGGGTGAGGGTGGCTGGCACATCCATGCGGGCGCCCAGCAAGAAGCAGCACATCTTGTACTACGCAATAACGCAACGGCGCCTTGGGCCAAACATTGGTTCACGTGCAGTCGTGTATCGGTTCTGTGGCTGCTTGTTGGCACATCATGTGCACGCGCGTGTCGGCCGCCCTCTTGGCTCTAGTCTGCGTGTATAAACCCGACCCGTGGCGACTGCTCTGTTGTGGTCCAGCCTGATTGCACTGTCTGTGGCCGCGCAGCGCCTGCATGTATGCATAATCTGATGCAGCCTCTGCTGCCTGTCGAAGCTGTCTGTGTGGAGGCAGGCAAATGACTGCAGCTGGCACTACTCACGTCACAGGCAGCGTCGCGTGCGCTTGCAAGTTGCGGCTGCACGCCCCTGGGGTCTTCAACGCAGGGAGCTGCTGCCTGTGGCGGTGCTGTGGAACTCAACCGCAACATATGTACGTCTGTAGCTTTGCTGCAATTTGGGCTTGGTCAATGCAGGTGGCTGGAGTTTTGAATCACCGCTGTGTGCTTCTGGAGTTTATGACCCCTACGAGCGGCACTGCATGGTCTTGCCATGCTCTGCAGCAGATTAGTGCCGGACCGCCGGCACAATGCCTGGTCTGTGCTGCATAGCAGGCGGCTTTGCAATGCTATGAAGTATGCGAGGTGCATTGTAAGTGGTTTGTTGGTGTGTGCATGAGGTGAGCAAGAGTAGCAACGCACCGCCCTGCTGCTGAGATGATCCACAGCGCAGTTGCATCTGTGGTGTGTGGCTTCAGCCTTGTCTCAGGGACGTGGCATACAGACAGACAGCAGCCCAGCATGACTGCACAGTACTGCTGTGTGTGGAAGGAGAAAATCGGAGCGCATCTGGTGTGAGTGTTTGGTAGTGCGGAGCCTTGCTGGTCTTGCAGGATATACTATGGCTTTTACGACTCTACGTGTTGCATTTGCTTTCCTTCCTGCTGCCTCTCTTCCTGGAGGTCTGCGGAGTGTAGCGCTGTAGAGGCTGAATCGCGGTGCTGCTGCGTTTGCTGCATTGCTTTGCTTCACCACAGCTCTGTAGACTGAGAGTCCAGGTCTGTTGGATGTGTCTGTCGTTCTGCACAGCCGATAGAGCACGCTTGAGCCTTTGACCCGTGGGCATGAGGTCTAGCTGGCGGTGCAGTGCGCAACACCCGAAGTTTTTAGCGCCTTTGTTGTCGAGGTTGTTCTGGTTGGTCCTTTGAGATGGCATGCATATGCACCAGGCATGCACAGTGTTGTTGAGAAAATGTGTTGAGAAGGGGGGGCGTCATTTGTAGGCAGCCACGCCGCACCATCTGAAACTGCACAAATTGACCAGGTGCCAGCCCACGTGCATGATCGGCCGATGTTAAACTGTTATATGTCTGGCCAGAGTTGCAGGGACACAGGATTCTTGCCCGTGCGTAGTGGCATGTGCGTGTGGTGTGGCGGCCGCAGCTGTGACGCCGCACTGTCTCTTTCTGAGCCGGTGCAGTGATGTCTGTCGAAGGCACAGCATGTACATGCATGTTGGCCTGAAGGGATGTTTGACAGGAAAAGTTTGCCAAGTAGTTTGGTATTCTGTGACCCGTGCTTGGGAACTTGTTGTCCATTAGGTGTGGCCAGGGCAGCTTGGCGTGATTGATTTGTGGTGCTCTCGTAATCTTGCCTGCCGCGGTTCTCCTGTCTGGCTGTTCCTGGTTTGGCTTTGGTCTCGTGACTGCTGTGTGCTGCACGGCGGAGTCAAAGCGACTGGTGTGTTGTTCACGGGACACTGCGTTGTGTTTGGGGCGCTTCAACTGCCCAGCAATAGTGCCTTGAGCTGGTAGCTCGCTGCTTGCTGCTACGTTTCTGCAGCTTTGGCTCCCAGCCTGCAGCGTCCTTGGTGTTATTTTTCTAGGAGTGTGTTACAGGGGGCATTGCTTGATAACAGTTCATTAGCATTGCCCAACTCTGTCTTGTCCAGCTTGTGTTTCTGTTGCTGCGGCAGGCTTGAAAGTAGGCTGCAGGGACAGGGTCCACAGGGAGCAGTCGAGCGGGCGGAAGGGTGCCATGTTTGCTGCAGTATGCAGCAGGGTGGGGTTCTGTTTGGTATGCTGCACATGGCAGCTGCTGTGCTGTAGCTCTTGCTGTGATCTGCTGGCGCAGCATGGTTCTGCCCTTATGTGCCAGCATGCAGTGTCTGTGCCGTCGACTGATGCGACCGACCAACTCTGGCTGCTGGCGTTGCAACGAGGGTTCAGAGTGTTGCTGCGTGTTGTAAGCAAGTGGTTGGTGGCTTGCATGTGTTGCTGTTTGCTGCCAGCGCATCAGGCACCCGCAGGTTTCGTCAGGGCCTGTTTCTGCTATTGCGGTCACCCTGGATGCCTTTGTTGGTTGGTTTATGTACCGTGCTTCACGTCTGCTGCATGCCGCTGTGGAGACATTTCAATCAACCCGCTGCCACACTGGCTGCTTCGTGACGTGCGGTGGGCACAAAACTTTGATTCAAACATATTCTTTGTGGTTTTTGCGCAGCCTGCTCATGAGCTCACGACACCATTTTTGCACTGTCAGCTTCACACCATGTGCTGCTGGTGATGGCCAAGGTCGCAGGTGTTGTCAGGCATTAATTATGCCGCATAAGCCTGTGCACAATCCAAGCACGGCAAAGCGCACTCAAGGCGCGGGGTTTGATGCTTCTGCAACCGAGGCAGGGCTTCGTGTGCTGCATATGTACAATAAAGGATGGCACTGTGTAGAGCTTGCTGGCGCCTTTTCTGCGTGTATGCCACATAAGGCTTTGGTCAGCTCCCCCTGGAGACGTGCTCATTGCTTGTGTCCATGCTATTTGCCAGAAGGGGGTTCTGCATGTTCTTGCAGCATGGTGCCTGAAAGTTTGAGAGCCTCCATGCAACCCAAACATATTCTGTGGATTTGTTAGACTGTGCAGTTCAGGCATGATGTGAGGCCGCCGTGCTGCTGTGGGTCCCCTGGAGAACAGGCATGTAGGTCTGTTGCAGTGGCAGCCAGTTACTGCTATGTTGGTAATCTAGCCTCTCAAGAAGGGTTACGTGCTGGCAAACTTTCAGGGCGCTGCTGACACATGACATTTCACTTCCTGCAAGATATACTGCAGGACGTATTGACGCAGTGCCTTCAACTCCTGTGAGGTGAATATAGCTTGAAGTGCTGATACTTGTTGACAACCAGGGTGGCGGCTCAGCAGTAGAGCACTGCCCACACGGCAAATATGCCAGCTGCCACGTCATGGACCAAACTTTGCGTGTAAACTCCAGGTCCTAGTCAAAACAGTCCTAATCTCAATTGGAAATCTCTACTGCAAACCATGCGTTTCAAGGATCTGCTCAGTGCTCAGAGAGTGTCCGCACAGCAAACCGTCTGCTGCAAGTTATAGTTTTGGCTGAGGCTGGGCGCTTTTGGCTGGGGCTGGGCGGCTACAGCCGCGTCTAGCAGTACAGGCAGCTGACGCTCCAGACTGCAACTAGGCTGAGCATGAACATTCTGCCATCAACTGTGCAAGCTAGGCCACACCTGTGCAGCCTAGGCCCTGCCAGCCTGGTAGCAGGCCTTGCTCCGCACGCCACTGCACAGCTGGTGGGGCGCGGGACCGATGACGTTGATGCTATGGCTTGAACGGGTAATATGATACAGATGATGACGCACAGCCAAAACCCAAACACTGCCAGTGTTTGCGTTCAGTGAGCGGGTCCAGTTGCGGGAAGCCACCATGCATGCAGCAGGTCAGGACCTGGCAGCCATGTAACCATGCAGCCAACAAAAGTGCTGGTTTTCGCAGGTGCTTGCAGCACTGCCATACATGTGAGCAGCGCTGAGCTGCACGGATCGGCATGGCCCTGCACATGCAAGAGTGCAACGGGCGATGTGCAGCTCTTGCAATGCTGTGCAGCGACGGCTGAGGCAACCTCAACATGTAGTAAACTTCATCAGGATGAGTAGTATCATACCACTGGCTGCAGAGAACAAAGGCAGAGGCACAGCATGTTATGCTAGCAACACAACACTAATGACAATCACTCCTGCAAGCATCGCATTGTCCTGATAGAGCCTGGCAAAAATCATAAGTGGCTAGACAAACAATATTCCACAGATGTAAAGCAAAACAACACCCGCATCCTTGTTGCATCAAACACCTGCCTCGACGCAAAACTGTCCCAATGACGCAAGGCGACAGACACTGTCATATATGCGAGTTGGAGGTCAGACAGCAAACATCAGTTACTGCTCACACAGCACAGTGCGACAGTTTGACCACCATCTGACCGGACGGCGTTGCCGCATGGCCATTGACAACTGCAAGCCCTGGCGCTACGATGCACCGTGGTGTAATACTGCTACAAAGCACTAGAGGCAGCATGTGTCTGGGCAGCCACATGCCAAGTCTGCAGCAGACAATGCTCCTGGACACCCTCACGCATCCAGCGCAGTCTGTTTATCACCGGCCTGTGGACAGCAGACGCCAAGATAACTTGAACTCACAACATTGACAGCATCATTGGGTCTCGGAGCTGCATCCACATGCATTGCTGCTCACATACAAGCAGACTTCAGGTACCATAGGAATCGTCTGCACGCTTGTTGACATGCTCTAGCAGTTCACCTTTGCTTGCTGCAGACACAGTGCTGGTTGAGCACGTCATGTACATGCGCGCAGACCCGCAGCTTCTGCATTCATGAGAACATTCATGAGCACCATTGCATTACTAGAGTCAACCAAGATGTCCTGCTCACAACGGCTTAGGGTTCTAGGGTTGTATGGTTCTTTGCAAAAGTAAGCAGTGGTCAGAGAGGGAAGCATGACATTGTCAGAGCGGTGCAAACACAGCTGGCCTGCTCCACAACAAATACTAGAGACGCTGCGGCATGTCCCAAATGCAAGCGTCGGCAGTGCCAGAATGCGACTCTCACACTGCATGCCATGTGGCACATAAGTATTCCTTGCATGGTGAAGAGTGTCAATAGTGAACAGCAGACGAAAGTACATATCAAGAAGCGCAAGCAGTACCAATAGATTGCAACTATTTCACCCAACAGCACAGCATGAAAGAGTCCTGACGGTTCCACCCTACATGCATGTGGGTTCATGTGTAAAAGCTCATGATCAGCTGGCTCTTTTATTCGCTCAGCTCATGATCATTAACCCTCCACTGCAAGCAGCAAATGATGTGACGCATGAATAACAAGCCGCCTGCAACAAGCAGCCAGCTGACTGCAGTCAGGCCGGATGCACGTCAATGCACTTAGAACTAGGTGCGCATGAGCATCGTAGCTGCACCTGATGCATGCATGCAGGCTCATGTGAGCTCAATGAGCCCAAGCGCTGTTGACTTGCAGACAGGATACACACACCGGGTGTGCACCAGGTGTGCATAAGCATAAGCATTGCCGCTGCACCTGATGCATGAGCCCAACCGCTGTTGACCGGCAGACAGAAGAGACACAACAGTATAGACAACATGATGACATACACCCTTGTATTGGCCAGTAACAGCACTCAAAAGCAGCGTGTAATGCAGAAGTCGGTCAAAGCTGCCTCGTCATCACCCATAGTGCTGCGTGAAGCGTGCAGTGTTGGCATCAGGTCCCACGCCTGCTGCCAGCCTCCAGACCCTGTTCATAAACTAAGATATCTGCTCAGGTGCAAGCCAACAAACAACAAATGTCGTTTGCAAATCTAGACAATGATGGCAAGAGAGTGCTGTGGCATCGCCAAAGCATGATGACAAACTGGGACGCTGCAGCCGGGTTAATGCAGCTCATGCTGGAACCGCAACAGCGCAGCAATCTGGCCGACCACAGGCCAAGTTGTCTGACCTGGGTCACACACACATGCCAGCACACCCAATCCTGTGCCTACTCCGCTCTGTGCCAGTCGCACCACTGCTGTGCTGCTCAATCTCGACTGTTGCTGTAGCTAGCATCCTCATAACAAACAGCAGACAAAGATCAACTGAACGGGGGCGCGCCAAGGATGCCGCATGTCAGTGTGCTAGAAACGCGCCTGTCGTCTGCCCCAACATGTGTCCACAACACATTCTGTAGCAAACACTGCCCTTCCATGCATCGCTCACACACTCTTGTACCGGCAACAGCAGATCTTGCAGCAGCAACGGGCGTACCCTGTTGGCTTCAGACAGCTGTTTGATGCTGAACAAGGTAGCTACACAGTGTCTTAGCTGCACATGCACACACAGAACCGAACCATGACAGTGGTGTGAGACCAAAACAGCCCTGCAGCAGGGATAACACGACACTGCAGGAGGAAGACTTCACCAACACGACGGATATATCACGCATACAATTTGTGCCTGACTCACATAAGCTAAGGAAGCAAAGCAGCATGACCTGTTTCCTGGCATCACCCTTACATGCCAACAGAGATCTGTAGCATGGTCACTGCTGCGCCTCTTCAGCGAGTGCTTGTGCCCTGCTGAATCTCAGCTTGGCGATGCCTGTTTCTCACACACATAGTCTTGCCTTAGAACTGCAACACAATCAATGTGCGCCAGTCACACAGATCCACAGCTGCGTCAAGACCTCCAGTGCCACTGGTGGGCCTTGAACTCACAGGCACACCACGCCAATCCACGCCAATCCAATCGCTTGCTATTCAACAAATTGCCCACTGCCACAAACCAGCTGCTGAGGGCCTACCAGTGCAGATACAAAGCCTGTACTGCATGCAGTACCATCAAGAACGATGAAGTGAGCAAGACGCGTACTCCCCTGGCCACGCAGTGCCACTGGTGGGCCTTGGAGTCACAGGCACACCATGCCAATCCAATTGCTCGCTATTCAACAAACTGCCTTCTGCCACAACCCAGCTGCCGAGGGCATGCCAGTGCAGCTCCAAAGCCTGTGTAGTGCATGCAGTAATATCAAGAATGATGAATTGTGTGAGATGCGCACACGCAACGCCGAGCATCACCATCACCATTTGCCACACAATCACCTGGCAAACAAGTATCACTGTCTCTACAAAGACGCCTGGATCCCTATGAAGCCTTAGCTAAGGCCACACAACCCAGCTTGTTTTGGAACAGGCACATGTGGAATGCCGCCCATCTCCCGTTAACAGCTATGCGTGCGACCAGGCTTGCAAGACATGCCTGTCTGCAAGCGTCACTAGTAACGCGTGGTGACACCAGCACCCAAGTCGCCGTGCCCAGTGACGCCCACTCCTCACCAGCCAAGGCAGCTGCAGCCTACCTCCAGCAACAGCCAACACATCACCTGGCGTGCACTGGAGAGTCACTCACCACAGGCGTCACCATCCTCCAACCTGTTCAACAACCCTGAAACACTAGCACTCACTCCACAGGCAGGCTGCCGCCGCTGCCGCCGTAGACCTCAAAGAAGCTGGCCGCCAACAGCAGCGCCAGCAGTGCAGCGTTCACCGTGAAGAACATCCAGGAGCTCAGTGGCGCGGCACGCTCACCAAAGTTGGGCACCGCTGCAATGGTGTGCTCGTACACACACTCCGGCAATGTTGGGATCACTGCGCAGCCTGTGCTAAACAGGTTCGAAGCCATTGAGTCTTGTGCGTTGCCGGCGATGCCTTCTTCCGGGATTCCCCAGTTGCCTGTGCCCCAGTCGCTGTTCATAGCCACTGCTGCTGCTGCTGCTGCTGCTGAGTTGGCACCAGCATCAGCTGCTGCTCCAGTGCCTGGCTTGCCACCGATGTCAGCAGCAGCAGTCCCCGGCACCCAGCCTGCAAGCACCTGCAAGTCCGGCGATCCATCCACCTCTTGAACAGCTGCTGCCAGGCGCTGCAGTTGTAAGGGCTGATGCGGGACCTCGCATGGGAACCCAATCACAGCCTCAAAGTTGTTCCGACTGTCAACTGCCTGACCGCTGCCTTGGCTCCTGCTTGACACCTCCATCGCTGACGCATTGACAGCGGCATCAATGCTGCCATCATGACATGCTCTGCTTCCTGCCCCTACTGCTGGTGCAGCTGCAGCTGCTGATGATACTGGTGCTGCTGCTGCGCCCGCTGCTGTATGGCTGGGTGCTTGCATGCCGTCGAAGGCTGCCCATGCAGCAGGCGCCGCGCTGCCAGGGGGTGGCAGCAGCTGACCATCAGGTGACAGCGTCAGCATACGTGCTGTCAGAATGCGCGGGCTGCCGACTGCACCAGGGGCTCCTGTGGGTGTCACTGGCTCGGGCAGAATCTGCGAGGTGCACAGTGCAGCAGCCTCGCGCACGGTCTGGGCGCGCCCCGGCAGCGCTATGCGGCCGAAGGCAGCAGGCCCCACCGCGCGCACCGCCTCGGCGGCTGGTGAGAAGTGCAGCAGTGGCGGCGGCTGGGGACCGGCAGAAGGCAGCCCCAGCCGGCGGCCAGCAGCATCGCCGCCGCTGCTGCCAGCTGTATCGCTTCCTGCTGCGCCGCGTTCGCCCGTTGCCGCAGAGGCGGCAGGGCGCAGCTGAGTGATTCTCAGCGGTGGCATGCGCGGAAAACTAGCCCAGCTGCCGCTGTCTGTTGTGCCAACTGCTGCGGCTGCGGCTGCAGTTGCGGCTGCGGTGGCTGCTGATGTGGCAGGGCCATCCAGGCTGTAGCTCTCAGGGTGTGTCTGCGCATCGATGACGTCGACGCCAGTGAGAGGCGGGAAGCTCATGTTGAGGTTTGCTGGGTCAGCAGCGCCTCCACTGGCCCTGCTGAGCCTGCTGGGGCCCAGCTGTGAGCTGCTGCTGATGGTGGTGCCGGCAAAGCTGCCGTTCCCAGCACTGCTGAAGGGCAGCTGTGCAGAATCTGCAGCTGTGGCTGTGGCTGTTGGTGATGACACATCGTGGCTGCTGCCGCCACTGCCATGTCGCACAACATGGCGAAGGCCGTGAGTGTGTGCAGCATAGTCCATCGACTGCTGCACAATGCTTGCTGTGTTGCTGGCCGCTGGGATGACACTCCACATGGTGGTGGTGGTGCAGCTGGTGCCGCCTGCTGCTGCTGCTACTGCATTATGCTGCTGCTGCTGCTGCTGCTGCTGCTGCTGCTGCTGGTGTTGGTGCTGGTCTTGGTGGGTGCTGACATGCGCATCACGCCAGACAGCTACAATTGCCTCCTCCTCATCATATGGTGCTGCTGCAATTGCAGCAGCGTCCACCTCTTCAGCAGCATTATGTTGCTGATCCAACACCTTGCGCTGCTGCTGCTGCCTCTTGATGAGCTGCTTGGGGTGCACAGTCTTCTCGCTGAGCGCTGAGCGTTGGGCCTGCCTGTCTTCCTTGGATGGCAGGTGCAGCAGGGCATCCCATTTGATCTTCCACCCCTCCTCTGTCTCTTCCCTGCAGCAGCAGCAGCGGCAGCAGCAGCAGCAGCAGCAGCAGCAGCAGCAGCAGCAGCAGCAGCAGCAGCAGCAGCAGCAGCAGCAGTGGTCTACCACAACAAAGAGCCACTGTGTTTCCTGCTGTGTGAGCTGCAAAGCACAGCTCAGTTTCTGGTTTTATGTTGCAGCTCAAGGCACCTGCAACCACCGCTTGGTTGACGCATGTACACCGTGGCAGCTGCATGCTGATGGGTGGCGTTATATTGAGCAGCAGCAGCAACAGCAACAGTAACAGCTACAACTCAAGTACCCATAGGTACACACCTTGGCAGAAACACGCTGATGGGTGGCCATATGCTGAGCAGCACCAGCATGCCCCACATCATGCTGATGCAGTAAACCATGATCTCCCTGCAGCAGTAGCAGCAGCAGCAGCAGCAGCAGCAGCAACGGCAGCAATGGTGGCAGCAACAACAATTAAAGGAACTTGGCTGAGATTTCGTGCACCCTTCAGCCTCAAAGCTGGTGCCGTCCTTTTTGTGATTGCAGTGCAGCGGTCGCCGACCAGTGCAACCACCAGCTTGCTTGCTTGCTTGCTCTTGCTGCTGCAAACGCCACCTCATCACATAGGTATGTGCACAAGGGGCCCATCAATGCTGTAAGGCCCCAGGTGCAGCAGCTGCTGCCTGTTGGCTGGGATGGCTCACCAGCCTCCGTAGCGCCCAAGGCAGGCGTTGACGATGAAGTATATGACGCCGGACGCAAAGCCAATCATCCACAGCAGGTAGGGCCATGTCACGGCAAGCGCACTGCGCAGCGCGTCCCAGCGCCCCGGGCCATCCGCACCCTTGTCTTTGGATGTGACGGTAAACGTAATCTGAGCAGCAGCAGCAGCAGCAGTAGCAGCAGCAGCAACAAAGCAGCTGATTTGTCGCTGACTTAGTAGCTGTTCACAGAGTGCCCGCAATGCACCCTGGTCATCAGATGCATGGGCGACTCTGGCCTGCAGCTGTTATGTCACAGCAGCTTTGTCACTCAACAAGCACCCCCCTACGGTTGTCAGTCTGCTCTGCGTGTAAGCTCTTCAAACACAACCATTGTAAAAGTCCAACTGCTGTTAGATGGCCTTGCCGTGTCAGCAGCGAACCTGAGGGTGCCCTCAGACCCTTGGTCTCCACTGCTCCAGCTCACCTCAAAGGCAAAGAGCTTCTTGAAGAGCCAGTTCTCCGCCACCAGCACCTTCCACATCGCCTTGATGTGGTTGGGGCTGATCCACACCCACATCTGGCTGCCGCGCCACATTTCAAGGCTGCCGCCCTCCACGTGGCGATGCACCCACCACAGCATGACCCGGTTCATGAGGTAGAATGAGCCAAACGCCTGCACAACGTGGGGCAGCACGCCGCGTTGTTTTTGGGCAGGTTGGCAGCATGCATGCGTACACTGTGCAAGGTGCTGTGCTGACTGCATGCTTTGTGTGCAACAGGCTGCTGAAGCATCACCCTTAACATTACATTACATTACATTACATGCTCCACCCAACAAGGAGTGGGAACCCCATTCAGGAGCCAACGAGAGGCTCATTGGGCAGCTGCATCGGCGCGATGTATGTCACGTCTCTCCTCTCTAATGTACACTGTTGGGTGGCTGGTGACACAAAAACAGCCGACAGTGTGCAGGAAAGCGATAAGCAGCGTCAGCGCCATAGTGCACAATGGTGACTGCTGAGCAGTGTACATGTTGGCCACCTTATCAACAGCACTCGCAGCCCATGTTGAACCAGTGTCAAAGCCAAAGCCACAGGCCCACCCACAAAGGAGCCAGGCTCATTGGGAATACCATCATCAGGAAAGCACCCAGTAACCCAACAATGCTACAACCCTTGACAACCCTAGACGAGTTCTGGGTTATCTGTCTCTTGAGACACACACACACACACACACACCTCCTTCAAATTTGCCAGTTGGACTCGAACGTGTGACTATCCGTTGCACAAGAAGCGGAACAAGACAGCGCCCATCAAGCTGGATGTCAAAATCACATCTGGACACACAAAACCTCACCAGTGTGAACTCCCACATGGCTGGCGCCACCACAGGGCTGTAGCCGGTGTACAGGAAGGGGATGGGCAGCAGTGCCAGTATCACGGTGCCTACAGCCAGCCAGTGATGTGCCAGTGCCTCAAAGAACAGCAGCGACTGGATGGTGCTCAAGCCGGGCACAGTCAGGGGGTTGGTGCGTGACAATGATCTGCAACAACAGCAGCAGTGAGCAGCAGCAGTGAGCATTGCCTGAAGGGAACAGCAGCAGATTTACCCCGTCGTACAAACGGCCTGGGCAGTGCCAGGGTTAGTAAATGAAAGAGTTGACAGCATGAGGCAGCGGCAGCAGCAGCAGCAGCGGCAGCAATGCGTGAGGCTAGACCTCTGCATGGCCACAAAAAAAATGGGGCAAATACAGTGGAGTGGGGTGCCATGATAAGAGTCTGCTTCACAAATCAACAACAGCGTGTACGGTTGCCACACCTCACCGACTCCCTGCTTCAATCTCCCGCCTGCAGCGCGCCCATGGCCCAGCGCAGCCTCTGCGTGAGCGCCGCCTGCAGGTCGTCGGGCGCCATGCCAAACACCAGGCGCTCGTTCAGGAACATGGTGGCGAAGCCCGACCCCAGCATGTTCATGGCCGTGTTGTAGTCCTCGGTGATGCTGCCGTAGCTCTGCCCGCCCAGCGAGACGAGCGCGTCGCGCCTGAACACCACGCCGGTGCCGCAGCAGGGGCAGGCGCCGATGCCGTCGCGCCCCTGCAGCATGGGCCCTGCAGGATTGCAGCAGCGCAAGCAGACACGGCAGGGCAGGCAGGGGTGACAGCCAGCAGGTTGAGGTAAAGGTTGACGGCGTACAAGCACACTCCAATGCTGTGTCTGTCACAAGCACAATTGACCAACAAAGTGCAAACTTCAAGTTGTGGCAAGCCATGCCGTCAAGCTCAGCTTACCATAAGTTGTGTGGCGTGCACCAAAGGGGTTACATGCTACAGTACATGCACATGAAGACAGCCAAGGCAAGTCAAGCTCACCGTAAAAGAAGCGTGCGCTGTGCACCATGGGATCAGCTGCATCCACGTTCCAGAAGTCCTGGGGTGTCTGGATAAAGGCAGCCTTGTCCTTCAGCGTCCAGGGGCTGCCAGGAGCGTCCTGCAGGTGGTGCAACAGAGGCAGCAGCAGCAGCAGCGGTGGTGGCAGTACCATCCGTGAGACAACAGGAGTCTGATTAGGGCATGCCCTGTCCTCCAGCGGCCAGCGGCCAGCAGCTGCGTCACGCATGTTGTGCACCAACAACAACAGACGGCGCTATTGCAGTGCGCAAATTTACCGGCAAGGTTGAAAAAACACCGCCCACGTACAGCCCCAGCTGCACCGCATGCCTTCCGCCTTGCTTGCTACTTGCTTTACACAGCTCAGCAGGACCAAAGTGCAAGCAGTTGTTCTGCACACTACGCACACCAACCCTGCCCTGCCATGACTGCTGCTGCTTGCACAGGCAGCACAAGCTACATCCTGTTTCCACAGGGAACTTTTGATGCACTGGCTGATCAACGTGACGCTGATGGCCCCGTCACGTGACTCTGTGTTAGCCACAGCCCATCGCACATGTAGCTGAAGCAGTTGTTGCTTGCGGAAAGCCACGCCTGGCCTGGGATGTTGTAATGACAACATGTATGCCAACCACAGCTGGCTCAGCTAGAGAGTTGTTGTATACAGGGAGATTATAGTACTACTAGATTTTTTGTTGCGCCATTGATGTCCTTGGTCAGCAATAGCTGGCCGACAGACCATGACAGTTCCTTCTTGCAGTAATGCGCAATCAAACCCCCCATCTCAACCATTTGGCTGTTGCTTGTAGGAAGACCGTGGCCGGCCAGAACCTCACCTGCTTGTAGAAGTGCCCCAGGATGTTCTGCAGGAAGTCGGGGTGCACGATCATGTCGCAGTCCAGCACCAGCACAAACGTGCCGCTGCCTTCGCACTCCTTGAGCAGCGCGCTGTTGATGTTGCCTGCCTTGGCGTGGTGCGGAGTGCCCTTCACCTTTGCGCGTGCCAGGTAGGACAGGCTGGCCTCGCGCGCCATGTAGCTGCAGGCGGACAGCGCAGGCAGTGGCATGCAGGCAAGCAACGATAACAGTGAGAAAAAGGAACTGTCCGTGATGCCTTCCCATGGTGCAGGTGCCCTTCACTGTTGCGCGTGCCGGGTAGAAGAGGGTGCCATCACGACCCATGCAGCTGCAACAACATCTGCCTCGATTTTTTGACGGTACGGTCAACCAGCGCTAGGCAGGCGTGCAGCAACAGCAGCATCCCAGAGCACTGCAGGAGTTGCCAGCCCTGGCGTAGTGCGGCACGGCCTTCATCCTTGTGCGTGCAAGGCAGGGACATCCGCCTCATACCCCATGTAGCAGCAGGCCAAGAAGCAGGCAGGCAGCAAGCTGACCGCACAGACAGGCGAGGCGTGCTAGTGACACATGCTTGCGCTGACGCAGCGCAGACGTACCGCTGTTTAGCTTGTTTGTTAGTTGGCTGGAATGTTACAGCAAGCTGCACAATCACGCCCTTTACCCTGCATCAGGCGTGTGACCGGAGTCCCACGCTTTGCCCTGAAGCTGCTAACCGCTGCACCCATGACCCCGCTTGTTGCATCCCACTCCCAACCCCCCTCACAGGGACTCACAGGCTCTGGAAGCGCAGCCGGCGAACCATGGCCTCAACTTCTGGTCGCGCACCATCATCCAGCACCACCACGTTGAGGCGACAGCCGGGGTACGTCATGTTGAGCGCAGCAATCACAGTCGGCTCAATCACCTCCACAGGCTCTGCGCAGCAGCAGCAGCAGCAGCAGCAGCAGCAGCAGCAGCAGCAGCAGCAGCAGCAGCAGCAGCACAGCTGAGGATAATGTGTACAAACAACACACAACAACGGAGCGTCGCACAACGCTGCAGCGGCTGGAATCAATGCATGTGATGCTGCGCTCTTCACCTCCACATGCCTTGTGTACTAGTAGGGCAGGAGCCCCAAAGCTGTGTGCATAAGAGCAACGACTTCAGTTTGTCGGCTAATGGGTGCAATAGTGACAGTCACGTTGCAGCGTTTGTTGTTGGCAGGGCAGAAGGCTAAAGGCAGAAAGGTGCATCAATCACGACAGTAAAGCAGGCAACAGAGCTCAACATCATATGTAACAGAAAATTGTCACCCATGCTGTGTGCAGCAGCAACAGAGGGCTTGCCTTTGCAAGCGCTGCAAACACAGGCTGCAACGTAGCATAACGCAACTCAACATGCAAGCTGCTGTATGTTGCATGCCTTGCGCACCGCTGAACGTGGGCACGTACACGTCCACTGCCGGCATTTCCTCCAGCGGCAGCATGCCTGTCAGCTTGCGCGCCGGCCTGTTGATCTGGTTCCACAGGCTGAGCACGAACGCATTGCTCAGCGTGAACCCCGCAAACTCGCACAGCCAAATGGGCATGGACAGCAGGTAGTTCAGGCCGGGGTTCAGCGTGCGCAGCGCACGCCACACGATGTAGCTGGCCATGGTGACCTGCGTAACAACACACAGCAGGCAGAGCAACAGGAAGACGCAAGGCTGGTGGTTGTGCAGCACAGCTGCTACCGCACGCAAAGCACGTGGAACTGCCCCTGTGTGTCTGGAGGAGCACAGCGTGCCTCACCACGCAGTTGTGACTGGCATCGTCTGCAACCCGCACCAACAGCAAGTCATCAGACATCGCGGTCAGTGCCAACACATGGGTGCATGGCAAACGTTGCAGAGCCCAAGTGGCAGCTTACTGTTGATGTTCCGTCCAACCAGCATGCGCAAGGAAGCTTTTCAAACTACTGGTCATAAGACCAACTTGGATCTTCAGCCACCACCCCAGGTTATACAGTGAGCAGTCACACCACAACAACCAGCACAGCAACACCTACCTAACGCCCGCCAGCATGCCAAACACATGGACCCCCCACACCCAGCCTGACCATTGACCTGACCACAGGTTTCCTGAGTCACAGCAACAACAGCAGCGCCAGAGCCCAGCCGATATATAAAAATCCAGCACCTCAACACATGCATGTCCTACATTCATCATGAGCTCGCAGGATCGTGAGGCGCTCAGTAGCACAACAACCATCAGCACACAACGCTGTGGAAGCGCCTACCTGTGACATCATAGCCAGCGCCCTGAAGACGCGCGTGCCCTGCACCAGCTCAGTGCCCTGACTGCCCACTCCCTCCCAGCCCCGCTTCGCTGCCTTTGCAGCCAGCGTCTTCGCTGCTGCCACAGCTGCCGCCGCAACAGCACTCGCTTCCAGACCTGCTGCTGCTGCACTGCCGTCAGCAGGTGCAGCACGAGCAGCGGCGTCTGCTGCTGCTGCCATCACAGCAGCAGGTGTGACGGGCTTGCTGCGTCCGTCTGCTGCATTCAGTGGGGTTGTTGCACCTGCTGCCACCGCAAGCGCCGCACTTGCGCCTGCAGCCGCTGCTGTGTTGCTGACCTCCTGTTGGTACTCCCTGATCACCGCCGCAAGCTTCGCGCAAAGGGGCGCTGGCAGGTTGTCAGGGCTGAACCTGGATGCATGCTTGCCAGCTGCTGCTCCCGCAAGCAGCTCCGACAAGCGGGTGTGCCCGGATCGTGCGGCGATCTGCGCAGGGGTGAGGCCGGCGTAGTTGGCGGCCTCAATAGGTGCCCCAAAGGCCAGCAGCAGTTTGCACACTTCAATATGGCCGCGTGCCGCTGCGTAGTGCAGGGGTGTGTCTTGCCAGCCGTCCGCCTTGAGGGCTGTTACGTCTGCGCCAGCCTGGCAGAGCCACAGTGCAGCCACTGCAACGACGCATCAGAAGTTGCAGGTACAGCAGACACGTCATTGCAGCAGCAAGAAGAGCCAGCACAGGCCCACAGACAGCCACAACACACAGGTGATGAAGCTGCAATGCAGAAAAAAAAGAAATTAGTTACACACGGGTCCAGGCACCATCTTAAATGGTATGAGCCACCCCAGATCAGCGCAATGTCAACACATGACATTTTGAGCTTATCAGCTCATTAGCACGGTAACATAGCCACATGCTCACCGGGAGACAAACGTAAAATGGATACTTGGTCGCCTGACTTGAGATTCAGTCAGGGACATCACACAAGCAGCCACAATAAAACTCGTAACATTGCCACGTCTTTGGCCCTCCACCGCTGCTGCGTGCAGCGCAGTGAAGCCCTCATGGTCTGCGTTGGGGTTGAAGCGTGGCGATCCATCAGCCACCGCCTGCAGGAGTGTTGCGGCAGCGACACAAGGCAAATCAACAAACCAGGCGAGTAGCGCAAAGCAGCATGCGCGGGTCCATGCTTGTTGACCCGTTGAACAACATATTATGCACATTCAGCGGCATACACCAGCAACACACATCAGCTTTGCATCTGGGCAGTGTGGCTTGTGGTGCGTGGCAAGGCAGCAGGGCCGGCAATGACAGCTCCCATGTGCTGTGTCCGGCTCGGACCTACAAGTATACGTTGCAAGCAGCAGGATACGAATTTGGTGGCTGCACTGCCAAGCACATGTCCCTTGCTTTCTCATCGCCCCGGCAGCGCGCCGACGTGCTGCCAGCAGATGCCAGATGTACATGCAGACCCGTCAGGCTGTACCAAAACAGTTTCTGTCTGCTGCACCCCTCACCTGCATAGTAATCACATCTCCCCTTGCTGCCGCCAGACGGAACGCCCCAGAATAGCAGGGGTCCATGCGCAGCCTGCAGCAGCAGCAGCAGCAGCAGCAGCAGCAGCAGCAGCAACAGCAGCAGCAGCAGCAACAACGGCAGTTTTGAGGTGGAGGCCGACTTTAACATATGCTGCAAGCTGCACCTGCTCACGCTAGCTTGGCCAGTTCTGAGTGCCACCCTTGCAACTCACGGGTGCCATTCATCAGTGCATCATCATATTCATGATAACAAGCAAACCTACCTTGCATGCAAGCTTCCCCTGCTCACAAGGTCGAGCTGGCGGCACTGCTTGCAGGACACCTGGCACGTTGTAACTTTTGCTGACAGCGGCAACAGTGCTTGCAGGAAAGCTCACTTCTTGCCCGCCTGTCTCAACCACTCTCCCACTGGTGACCCTCACCGTGCTGTTGCGCACCGCTTCAGCCAGAAGTGGTACAGCGCGTACAGTAGCACCACCATCACCGCACACCCCAGCAGCAGCAGCCCCCACCAATCCACACCAGGCAGCAGTACCAGGTTCTTGTTGCCAGCTGCCCTGAAGTCAGAGCCAGGAGGGAGCTCATCAAGCTGCGACAGTGAGTATTGTGGCCCACTGCCGACAGTGCTGATGGCGCCAGCCGACACGCCACCTGCTAGCTGCAGCAACTGCCGCACAATGCCGGTGCTTCCATCTGCTGCGGATGCGTACTCAAGCATACGCCGGCCGCTGCCAGCACCGCTGCCACCGCCACGGTCACCTGCCGCGGTGCAGTGCAAGCACACGAGTTGGGTCATGTCTGGAAGAGCAGCGTGATCACTCAACGTGCACACTAACTCCCATGTCGAAGCCATGCATGGCAGTTGTATCTGCAAATCACACACTGCTCTGATGTTGGCTGGTAGTGCTCTTGCTCCAACAGGAGCTGCTGTGAACGCCTGCACTAGCCGCTAAAAAAAATGACTGTCCGCAAAAACAATTAAGTCATTGCAGGATAGCATGCACCATGCAGCAGCTGTACCCAACATCCCTACACTGGTCTTTTGCTGAACATGTGCTGTGAGTCTTTGATTTGCTGATGCACCCTGCCGTCGACCACTCACACAATGTAACATGTGTTACACCCGCCAACAACATAACATAAAATAACAGAAGTCCTCTTCTCACCTCCCTCGCCTCGGGAGCCGCCCGTGCCGCTGCCACGCCCTTCCCCGCTGGAGCCACCACCACGCCCTTCCCCGCTGGAGCCGCCGCCACGCCCTTCCCCGCTGGAGCCACCACCGCGCCCTTCACCTCTGGAGCCGGCCCCGCCACCACTACGCTCTGCAGGAGACGCGAAGCGACAAAGAGAGCAGCAAATGGCAAGGTGCAGGAATTTCTGGTCGTGCAGCAATCACGCACTTGTCTGAGTATGCTGGTGGCAGTAGGTACAGGTTATCAAGCAAAGACATGCGGACCGTCTGTGGTGTCCAAGGACGCAAATGCTTGCATCACTCAGGGTTCGAGGGCAGGCCTGCCGTAGCTGGCTCCACACCCCCTTGCCCTCCACCAAGGGGTCATGCAAGCACCTGAGACGAATTAAGCTGGCTGAGGTACTATCAAGCGGAAGAGAAGTGCAAGATGACACACCAGGTGCAGGCTAGCAGGGACTTCCCGCCACATGCAACAGGAGCAGCATCTAGGCAGTGGTACCCTGTTGCTGCAGTAGTATGACAGCTGCAGCACTACAATGGACAGCACAACAATCTGCCAACACAGCACTGGCCATCCACGTACAGCAACACACACTCACCACTGCTGTCTGGCTGTGCCCCGCCCCTGCCCCAAATTCTACCTGCCCAACCTCTGCCTCCCGGGAGCACATCTAATAAACTGACAAACAATGAATAAGCAGCAGAAAATGATAGCGTTGGCTGCTGCCGTTGCACCCACCTTGGCTGGCAGTTGATGAGCTGTCACCATCACCGCCACCAGCACCACTGCCGCCGCTGCCGCGCCCTGCTGCTCCCAACCTGCCTGCCCCACCAAATCCGTCACCAGTGCCTCCTGCTGATCTGCTGCTGCTCGATGATCTGCTGGATCTGTCACCCAAGCCACCGGCTGGAGCAACAGCAGAAGCAGCAACATGTCAATGTGAGCTCTGCAAAGCACGACCCATGGCATGGTCAAGGCATGCTGCTTGGCATAGGGCTGTAGCTACTGTGGACTACTGAACAGAACAAGTCCCTGTGACACCTGCAAGCGTGCAGGCGTGCAGGCAAACATGCACAGCACAGCGGTTCGTACCACGCCGCATTGCTGATACTGTCACAGCAATTTGCCTTGCTGTTAAAGCAGGCAAGACATCACAGGTGCTGAGCACGCCCATTGATATAGTACTTGCTAGCACTCACCTTCATCAGCGCCTGCAGCGCCTGCAGTACTAGTGCGCACACCTCCTCCGTCGTCGCTGTCGCCCCGACTACTGGCAGCTGCTGAATTCCGGTTCCTGCTCGATACTATGCCTATACCAGCAGTACCAATCGCAGATCCTAGCGAATAAGACATTCGGTGGTGCACTCGCCGCACTGGCTAATTTTGCGAGCAAGGAGCGACAACACAGGAGCCTAACAAGTGTAAAGTATTTACCAGCGACCACTAGTTCTGCCTCTTGAAAGCCCCACCATGCCAAATAGTACAAAACGCTCGCATCGCAATTAGCAGCGCAGCACAGGAACCAACTACTTGTTAGGTTCACCGTGTGGAACGATTGTCACATTTGCATCTCTTGGTCCTCTATATCTTATCAGAGGTGCGATTGTTGAGCAGCGGTGTGCGCCCGGCCGCAGCTTTGTCGAGCGAAGCGCATCGGAGCCAGAAGCAAGTTCGTTGTACTGCCCTAGCTAGGTTGCGGAACTGGTATCAGCAATAACGCCTACTATGAAGATACAACTCACGCGAGTAACTCGCAGACACATGAGGTAAAGGGTAGTTGTGACGTCAATCGCCGTGCAATCGGGGTTGCAACTCAACTGCCGGCGCCGAAGTTCGAGCTTCTTGAGATGTCACAACGGCGCCGCGCCAATGGCGAGTCATCATCGCCAGCGCGGGGATGATGATACTAGGTACATATGTTTGGTTACCTTGCATGCCTTGCTGCCTGTAACAAACCTTCACATATGTTTGGTTATACATTCCACACACGACTCGGCACAGATGTATGCTTCGAGGTTCTGAATACTTGCAGTATTTGAAAGTTGGCCAGGCAGCACGGCATACATGATACAGTACAGGCATATGAGTTGTAGCGACGTTTGCCCACCACGAATTTCTGGTCGGATGCATAGTTATCAACGGTCTTCATAGACCAAACTTCACTGAGACGCACCGGGCAAAAATAAAGCAGGTAGTGCAGTACTAGTTTGGGAATCAACTAAAGGTGGTCGCCGGCCAGGCGGATACTGCATACAGTAGATCAAGTACTTTGCTCATCCACAATCACCCGATCAACCGAGTCAATCCAAAGCAGACAGCAACAACTTGAGCCACCTCTATCTCCCAGGGCGGCATGTAGCTACAGCTATAGCTGGACGTAGCAGTTGCTTTAGCTTGGCGAATGTGGTAAGCGCCGCCAAGTAAGCTTGTTGGGTGCATTTCAGCTTCAACTGAGTTGAGGTTTCTTCCGGTTGGTACAACGTGCCTCATGTTACTGCATTGCTGACGGTGCAGCAGTGACGTGCGAGCTTATTGCACATGCACTCGTCTCTTGTAACGGTGTGTAGCTGGACCACATGTCTGGCTACAGCTGCATCGACCCTTAGCAAGCGGTGCAAGTCCCTGGGCTATATCAATGCTACAACTTCCCTGTGATAGGTGTCATGGCAGACTGAACAGCAGTTGTTCAGCCGTACTGATAGCATAGGTGATGTCTGTGTGACATCAACATCGACAGCACTTGCTGAACAGCAGCAGCGGCAGCGGCAGCAGCTACTCACGTACTGTGCAGCATGGCGTCACACTATGCAATGCATGCACCACAAACATGCACTAGAAGCTGTTGCTCCTGCATCTGCAGCTCCTGCTGTTCAGCAGGAGCAGATACTCAGCAGCAGGTACCTGCAGTACCTGGACATATCTTCTGCACGCAAGCTTCAAGAATGAGCTGGCTTCAGACTCCACCCTGCCCATGTAGGAGCCTGCTGACAGACCCAGGATGCTGCTTGCCGCCTGCAAGCTGCTGCTGTACCATACGCAATGGCAGTGTGAAGCTAGAGTGCTACAGGCCCTCACCGGGTTATGCCTGAAAAAGCCTGCATTGATTCAGCAGTGACGATCCAAACGACGATACCTGCTGCTTAGCAACCCGATGCATAGCAAGCCACAGCACAGAACGCAGCTTCTACCACACTTGCACGCAGTGGCTACTCGCCTCAATGCCAGGTGTTTGGTTCAACAGCATGCTGTGAATGTTATCAGTCATGAATACTAAACACTGCGGACAGCTGGGTACAGTAACGAGCAGTAACCATTCATGCGCCACCATGCACCACACTATTTGGGCATAAAGAGTACAAGCAGACAAGCCTGCACAGCTTACAACAGGTAGGGTATCAGCACCACCCCTCAGCGACATGGTGCCACCCTTAGCAGCATGGTGCCACCCCTCAGCGACATGGTGCCACCCCTCAGCGACATGGTGTTCGGAACAGTTTCACCTACGGCCCGGTGCAAAGCGAGGGTACTATTACAGCAGTAACAACTCTTGCCAACCACCCGAACATGAGCCTGTACCTCCACTACAGCAGGAGTAAAGACATAGCATTATAATGAGATGGCTTTGTCCTTTTTCTTTTCCGGCTTGCTTTTGTTTTGCTCTTTGCCCAATGCGCCTGTCATTAGATCCCCAACTCCCCGGCGGGCGAAGTTTTTATTTTGTGGTTAAAAGGGGGGGCAAAACCTTACTGGCTGGCCATACGCAGCTCAAGCGAACCTGATTGCCGGGGCCTACGGCACTGCCGCCACCAGCAAGACACGCCATACACCCCTATCCAGGAGGTGCCCAGCACCCCGACCAAAAACAGCAGAGGAGTTGGAACCCCCACACCGGCGGGCGAAGTTCACCATGTAACTTCCAGAATGTGAAATGCGAATGTGACAGCCACCCACATGTCACTTTTTGACACAACCGAGATGAAAAGCTCCGCAATCTTTCCCAGCCGAGTTACAGTGCTGCTGCATTTCACATGCTGGGTGGGCTGCCAGTGTACTGCATGCCAGTGCCGTGTCTTCTCACATGCTGCAAACGCACGTAGATACAATGCACAGAGGTTATCACCTCACGGCAGCTTGCACTTGGCGCGCTGCACAGCACCCGCTGCACACTCAGCACGGGAATGTGAAGACTGCACTACATGCCCGAGGAGTTCATCTTCATCAAAGTACCCATTCAAGCCATACGCCATAAGCCGAGGAGTTGATGTGCTGAACCATACGGCATACGCCATAAGCCGAGGAGTTGATGTGCTGAACCATACGGCATATGGGTGCATACAAGCAGTTGCATAGCAAAAACACTCAGGGATGGGCACCGCCCATACATGCACAACTATGACCCCACACAGACGCACGTAGCATCTTGTGTTGTAGTGCACGCTTGCGGTTTGAACAAGCACTGCGGCTGGGGCCCTGCACCAGCCACCCAGGCACAGCGCTTCAAGTCGTATGTCCAACACGTGGCATGTTTGGAACACATCCAGGGGTGCATCTCTTGAAGGACGCCTGCAAAAGAGCAATGCAGTGCATGAGTGGGGGCGAGGACAGTGTGCGCCGTCCCCGTGATACTATCAGTAGCACCTTGTGAAGCAGGGCACATGCCAGCAAGACATCACTCCATCACACAACGACACACCGCCGACCTGCCTGGCATTTCTGGCTGCAGCACCAGGCGGCGCGCATTGGAACAGGTTCGCAACACCAGGGCCAAGCACAACTTGAGGAACTGCAACATATTGTTGCGGCACCGTGACAGCCACGGCCCGGCGATGGCGGATGCACACCTGTGGTGGCAGCCCCAAGCAGACGACACTATGGCCGCGTGCTGCCCATCAGCTGCATGTCGCAATGAGGCGCGGATGTTGTAAACAGCACAGCTCACGCTTCCCTGCACACACAACACACAACCGGTCTTTGGTCGCTCATAGCCTGCCACAATCAGCACAGGCAACGTCCAGCTGCATGACACACCACGCCCATGCCACAGCTGGCCAGAGCCAGCAACGGCAAGGACGGCGCTACACCCTCTGGCAGTGCGCCCTGGCCATCAACAGTGCAGTGCTAGCCAGGCCACCATACGGACCCACACTAAACATGAGAGCAGTTTGGACACCAAAACAATGTTACTGATACCGGTAACATCAGCATACGCAGCAGGCACATGTTTCGCGACATGCAGGGGTAGCAACACTGCAACATGCAGCTGCATTGCAACCTGCCGCTCTTACAAAATCCAAGCAGCAGCAGTTGCCATCCTGCAAGCGCTCCTCATTGCCTAGCATCACCCGCACGCACATGTACAATGTGCTGATGCAACACTGCAGTGACAGGCACAAAAAAAAAAAAAAAAAAAGTAACCTGGGACTATTTGAATGACTGAACTCCAGACAAGGTAAGCGCACATCGCTTTGGCAGGAAGTTGATGGATGCAATGCTCTAGAACCAAGATAACACAGCCGCAGCCTCTCCTCAACCGTGTAAGGCTGCAGGGCAGCACACCGCGCCATGAAGAGCCATGCGCGACATACACCGCACCCCAAAAAAAGGCAGTACAAAAGGGCTATGTGGTGCTGGGCGGCTGCAATAGCAAAAATGGATATGCATGCGGTCAACTCGAACACCAGCAGGTGTAACTAGTCCACCAGTCTCATGCCAAAGCTAAACCTAAAACCAAAAAAGCAAGAAGAACTCGAGAGCAGAGGCTGCTCCTACTTCAACTCATACCACGCCCGCTTTGTCAACCATTGCTGCCTGATCTCAGTTTCACCTGCCCACTGGCCCGGCCGCTCAGAATGCCTCAGCGCCTATCATACCAGCACCAAACACAACTGCGAAAGAGGGGATGGGTGCAAAACAGGGGATGGGCATGGCAAAAATGGAGCTGGATGACGTGTCGCAGGCACAATGTCCAGCCAACACCTGCAATGCAATGCGTGGCTATCTGCAGTGGAAGGCAGTAGGCTGGTACAGAACAGTATCTCCTACAAAGGTACCGCAACAGCTGCAGTGTGCATGCACCTACAGCTACGCTGACGCATCCTGAACCTAGGCTGTAGGCGCACTGCGCTCTGCCTAGCCAGCGTTCCCTCTCGACAGGGGTTGCCCTGTCAATTTGAACACGCAGGCCTAGCAGTTCTGAAGCAGCAGGTCCGTGCTCAGCCAGCACAGCTGGCGCTGCATACAATCCAGCTGCTAGCACAGAGCACCCACGGGACGAAAAGAATACGCAAACAGCGCGCCGGACCGCTGCAATGCAATGCACACCTTCCATTGCTGAGTACAAGCATCCACACCACCTGCAGTGCACAGGCTGTGACTGCCAACACACCCTTTATGGCATGTGTCCCTCTCAAGTGTCAACTGTGACAGGTGTGTCACAGGCCAACCATGTGGCACAAAGCACACACAGCACCTGGCAGAATCAATGAAGGGCCGATGAGCTGCACATGCGCGCAAACGCTAGGTAGCTCTACCGACTCGCATACGAACCGTGCAATGCCGTCTGTAAAACGGCCATGAATCTCATTCCTGCGCACACCACACTATGATCATGCCCCAGCCACCACCAGGTGACGCTGTTTGCACCACACCTCCTGCTGACAGGCCACCAAGTTGGCACAGCAGCCCATAGCTCTCAAACCCAGTAGGTGACAAAGCGGTGGCATGGACCAAGAGGATTGTTCAACGTGCTTAACACCATCTGGCCTCTGCGCCTTGGGTGAACAAGACTGTCAAACTCCAGCACATGCAGCTGCTTGGGTGCCTTTGATTCAAGTATGCAGAGTTCAGTGTGCACAGCTGATGGTGTCTTGCTCCCCTGAACAGGGGCAATCCCATCTGCCCCATCTGCAGTGCCGCACTTGTACTTGCATGCCAGTCATGCTGCTGCAGAAGATGCTGCAGACATGAACCCACACATGCCAGATCTTAATGCCCCTGGGAGCAGGCTCAGCTGCAGGACTCACATACAGACAAACAGATGCGTCTCCTCACCACAACCACAACCACGACCACAACAACACATGCACACACACAGCATTGAGCATGCCTGAAAGCAGCCAGCGAATAGTGTGCATGAGATGGCGAGCCTCCGACGGCTGATGCCGATGCATACATGCACATCTGGCGGTGTGCGCACCGCCTCAGCAGCAGCTGCAGCTGCTGACAGGCATTTGTTACACGACATGGCTGATAGGTGAAAGTAGGTGACAGCGAGCGGTCGTGTGGGCAACACGCTCACGATGAAAGCTCGTCGCAACATGGCTGTCACTCTGTTTGAGGAACCAGCAAGTTTGACGCAACGCTTCCCATGGAACACCGTGCAGCAGGGCTCTTCCTGTGCAGGCATGTATGACGAGGCGACACAGCCACAAGCCCCCTGGAACCGTTCTTGATGATTCATGTCAGAAGTTCTTGTCCACGACAGTCAACGCAGGTCCTTGAGTAGTCTTTGGGGTCCCACACCAGCCACACACTCCACACAAGTATCACACAATAGATTGTACACGCGACCAGCAGCCAAACTGACATGACCCAGCGGATACCTCACTTCCCAACGACTGCGCCTGCCTGTCACATGCAGTGCCCAGCTAGTGCACACCGCACACTGGGCTCGCTGGCGACCCGCGCACCATGCCTGCAACACGCCAGCAGCGGGGTTGTGTCGAGCCACAGAGCCTCGACGGCTGTGACCCACCCGCGCTTGGCGCCACAGCTGGCTGGTGCTCACGCAGCATGTCACACGCCAATGACGCAGCTGCGCCACGCGCGGCTGCCAACACCTGCTCCTCAGCGGCAATCAAACCGAACAGGCCATCACTGCAGCGCCCCTGGACGCAGAGGCAGGCGCCAGGCACAGCGCGCAGCTGCAGCACAAACCACATACACGTTGCCAACACTTGTCCACCCACACGCAGCTGCAGTTGAGCACAGCCAGGACAGATTCGGGGCAGGCGCGCCTGACGCTGCTGCAAGCACACCCAGTGCTCCTGCAGCAATGATGCGGTGTCGCGCTAACCCGCTGCCAATGCTCAGCCCTGTAAGACAGCGTTGCACGCCTGCAACACCGCACGCCAGCAGCATACTCCGCCTTGCACACCCGTTCCCACCGTATGCCACAGCAGACGTGGCAGCCGCAGGCACCACCCGTGTGACGCACGCACGAGAAAACCCTCATGTTTGAGCAGGCAGCCCCACAGACAAAGCCATGCAATCATCTTGCCAGCTGTGCAGCAGGTGCGCTGCAGCTCCTGCCTCACAGGCTCAAGCCACAGCAGATGTAGCGCCCGCAAGCGCAGCTGAAATGCCCCACATCTTGCGGAAGTCCTCAAACCCCACGCTGCCATCACAGTCTGCATCAACCTCTTTCACCATGCGTGTGGCCAAGTCCAGGGACATCTTGCGGCCTGCAGGGCCCTTCATGGCGGGGCGCTCATCCTGCAGCACCTGTGGGGGACCAAGCACAAGTAAGAGCAGCAGCAGCAGCAGCAGCAGACGCTACATGGTCGGTGGCTGTGTATGGCAGCACAGGAGAGAGGCGACTGCAACAACTGCGCGCCGCCAAGCATGGTGCAGCTGCTGATCTCGCCTTCATCCAGCACACCCTGCCACAGCGATGCACATGAACAGGATTGCGTACCCAGCGGCAGACGACGTTCTCCACCCAAAGGCTGGGAATAGGCAGCTACTCAAAGGCTGGGAACAGGTGACAAGCTCAAAGAGCGCTGCAGGCCACCCAGGGCAGGCTGGCGCCTGGAACGCGCATGCGTCGCCTGCTGCTGCTGCTGTCGCACGCACCTGCGCAAGGTCCTTGACGCTGATGTAGCCGTCGCCGTCGCGGTCGAGCTGCTCAAAGCTGCGCCGCACCGCGTCCTTGCGCCGCGCGACGCGGTTGGAGTCGAGCATCGCTGCGATGAACTCCTCGTAGTCGATCACGCCCTGCCCGCTCATGTCTGAGACCTGGAACAGCTCGCTCATCTCCTCCTCATCAATCGCAGCCCCGACGCGCGTCAGTGCTTGGTGCAGGTCTTGCGAGTTGATGCGGCCGTCTTCGTCCTTGTCCATAGCCATGAACAACTCCTGCGGGCAGCAGCAGCAGCAGCAGCACAGCTTGGTCAGCAGTGACAGAACGGTCAGCTGTCGTAACACCAGTCTGCCAACAGCCGGCGCGCAGCATCACGCTGCCTCCCTACGATGCCGCTCAGCTTCACGCCTTTGCAAGCATCGCTCACGCATGTCGAGCTTGGTGTGCTGGCTGCGCAGACCGCCATCGTGCTGTGCACCACTCATCGCCTTTTTGTTCCTACACTCACCCGCAGCCTGGTCACATCCTTGTCGGTCAGCGTGCGCGCCAGCACCACCAGCGCCAGCCGCTTCATGTGGTTCATGTTGGCAAACACGCGCAGGCGGCGCACCATGTGCGCGCCCAGCGCGGCGGCGGGCGCGGCCGCAGGCCCGTCGCTGAGGAACCAGGGGTGCTGCAGCAGGGCCTGCGCGGATGAGCGCTGCGCCGCGTCCATCACAAGCATGTCGCCAATCATCAGCTTGGCGGCCTCGTTGACGTTGTCCCACTGCAGGCGGCACCAGGCAGTGCATGTCGAAATGTGTGCACGGGCGTCCACGGCGAACGTTGTCGCAGCGGATTGCAGCAGCCAGGCGGATGAGCTGAGCGCAGCCGCCGCCAAGGCTTGCTCAGGTTGACCATCGCAATACCCCACGGACCGCCGCCACCTCAACAGGCAGCGCAAGGTTGCTGAGCAACCACCATCGGCAAGACTCGTGCAGAAGACCCGACTGGCCTGCTGCTGCGCCTCACCTCGCGGTTTGCAAAGCTGTAGCTGCCCTGCTGCACCGTCTGCAGGATGCGCGAGTCGCTCTTGCCGCCAAAAGGAGGGTAGCCGCACAGCAGGATATACATGATGACGCCAGCGGACCACACGTCAGCAGCCTGGTTGTAGTCCCGACGCAGCACCTGCAGACAAGTGCATGGGGGAAAAACGCTCAACAGAGGCATGATGTGGTGGCTCTCAGCAGTACGCATCCACCCCTGCATCAACGCATCAGCATACAACAGATGGCACATGTAACTGCAGCAGCAGGCATCTGGTCGCATCAGGAGAAACTGCGTGAACCCAGGGCCACAAGCCAGCTGCCATTGCAGCAGAACATGGAGCGGCATCCACAACTGGGGCTTGCCTCTGGAGCAACGTAGTATGGTGTGCCAAACTTCTGGCTCAGGCGCTGGCCCGGCTTGCAGAACTCGCTGGTGCCAAAGTCGACGACCTTGAGCGTTGCGTGGGGGCCCTTGCTGGTCAGCAGGATGTTCTCGGGCTTCAGGTCCCTGCAGCCAACGAGACGGCCCAACAACCGTCAGTGAGGACGTTTCTGCAGGCAGGAGTTGGGCCAGTGGGCCGCGCAGTGCCACATCAATGCAGGACTGTTGCTGCAGGGCCACAGGAGGCGCACAGACGTCCCAGCACGCCAGTACAGCAAAGGCGACGGTCGCGCTGCTGGCTCGTACAGTCCTCGACCAGCACCTCGCCGCTCACATAGCGTGCTGGCTGTGTGCCAATTGAGGTCGTGTTCAGCTCCCCATTATGATGTGTCGAGGCAGCTGCAACACAGCAAGGTGTGTCCCCTTGCCGCTGAGCACTGTGCCAACCCACAGAGCCACAACAGGCGCACCTGTGCACGATGTGCTTGCTGTGCGCGAAGCTGATGAAGTCCAGCAGTGCGCGCATGGTGACCGCAGCGTCGCGCTCGCTGAAGTGGCCCCTGCTGATGATGCGGTCAAACAGCTCGCCGCCGCTGCACATCTCCATGACCAGGTGGTAATCGTGGTCGTCTTCGTACACGTCTTGCAGCTGCACCACATGCGGATGCCCTTGCAGCATGCGCATGATGGCCACCTCCTTGATGATGCCTGCAGGACACACACAGAGGGTCGCAACATGATGATACAGGCGATGCGCTGCTTGCATCTGCTGCTGCTACTCTCCTTTGCTGTGCAAGCACATTGTGACCCACCAAGACCAACCCAGATGTCTAGCAAACACAAGCTGCTCACTCCACGCCATCACTCGGTAAGCAGTGCGAGCACGTGACCGTAGCAACCACTGCTGTTCACTGCTCAACACGTCATTGCTGCTGCCGCTGCTAAGCACCTTGCTGAAGGGTGCCATAATGCCATGTCGCCAGTTGCTGTCAAGCATGTGTGTGACAGCAGCCTGGCCATGTGGGCGCAAGCATATTGCTGCTGCAAATGGTTCAAGAAAAATACAGCTGCTTCGCAACCGACAACCAAACCGACAACCCACCTTCACGTTGCTTGAGATCGTCCTCCAACTTCTGCACAGTTTTCACTGCAAACTCCTGCCCAGACTGGATGTGTGTGCATGCCTGCACCTTTGCAAAAGCGCCATGCCCAACAATGCGCCCAATCTGATATGCAGTCTCAAATACTCGGTGTTGCGCTGCATCAAGCTCCTGCCGCGCCTCTGCTAGTGACTTCTCCACCTCATCCAGGTACTCTGGCGCTACAGCTTTGCAGCTGCAGCTGCTGTACGGGGACACCACGCCACTGTCCTGCAGCTTTGCGCTACCTGCACACCCGCACACATTGCCCATGCCTGATGCGCAGCTGCGGCTGCAGCACCTGCAACCGCTGCTTTTGCAGCTGTTGCCGTTGCTTCTGCAGCTGTTGCCGCTGCTTCTGCAGCTGTTGCCGCTGCTTCTAAAGTACCACTGCGGTACAATAGGCTGCTGGCCGTCTCTGTGCTGCTGTGTCTGGCATGCGTCTGCCACTGATAGCTAACCCTGCAAGTACAGGCAGCAAGCAAGCAGCACACAACAGTACAAAAAGGATCATAATCAACACGAGGGTGAAGGCATGACAGGTCAGCAAGAATCATTCACAGTAGAGCAGCTGCTGCAAGGCCCCGGTGCATGCAGGGGCTAACTGGTGAGCTGCGCTGCTGCCGCTGATCTAGTAGTTGACAATCAAACATACAAGGAGTTAGGCAGCTAAGTTCTGTCGAATTGGCACGGCACAGTAGTAGTGGCGGAGGTGTTCCGAGTACAATCACTCAACCCGCCGATTGACTGGCTGCGTGCGAAACAACGCACTTGACCATATAAACGATCTCGAGCGCGTCCAAACTGGCTGATGTGTGGTTGTTGGGCCCCGACAAGCTTCTCCTGACCAGAAGCCTCTTACCCCTAAACTGTGCTTCAAGCCGTACCTGAGAGTACTATCGTTGATTTTGATTCCAGAACACCCGATGGAGCATGATTTTGACTGATAACTAGTGGCTATTCTCAGTCTTCTGGTCCTTTACTTCCCTCTCCTCACTCGACCCAGCTGTGAACCCCAATGCTTCTTGTCCACTGAATTACAATGTCGACACCACTACGCGGGGACTGGTTTCAAGCATCCATCTGCAAAACCTACTAAGACGCTAAGACCCTGTTGGGAATTTTGAGGCGTTGTCAAGGAAGTGCTTTCGCCATGACCTGTTCTATTTAGAATGGTTTGGTGTTGTGTTCAAGCATCAACCTAGTGTGTGGGCAGAAGAACGAAGACGTAAATCCGCTGCAGCACAGCTGCCTCGTGTGCTGCTGTATTAACGTTTATTTCTGTACATCTGGTCAGTTCAGCATGCCGATCGCTACCACGTTTGGTTTTGCAGTGGGGGTGGGCATCACCTGCTTCAAAAATGGGATGCAGTACCTTCCAGTCTACAGGTGCGCTGCTGGGAGCTGCCATGTGTTCAGAGCGACAGCCAATGTGTCGCAGCCGCTGCCAGCAGCGGGATGAAGGCGCCAGCAGGGGTGCCGCACAGCTGCTGCTGCTGCTGCTCCTGCTGCTGCTGCTGCTGCTGCTGCTGCTTGTGAAGATGCATGGTTACAGCATAGCATGTGACGCCTGCTGGCAAACGGGACTGCTGCAGTGACTGTCACGGATGCTGAAGCACTGGCACCGGCCTCTGGTCATGACGCACAGCACTATGCTGCACCACTACTGCTGCTTGCAGGAAGCCATGGGAGCATGTGATTGCAGGCACAGCAACAGCATACCTGTTTGAGTGGATTATAGACCAGGAGGGTCGCCTTGTGAAGCAGATTGAGGACCATTACTCACGAATGACAGAGCAGAAGCAGCAATGATGGCAGCAGCTGTTACATTGGCGGGAACAACAGCAATGGTATCGGCCTAGCGTCGAGCTTGACACCATGGCAGCACAAGCAGCCATGGCAGGCATCACAGAAGCAGCAGCAGTAGTAGTGATTGGGAATAGGGACTAGGAGCCTGAGCAGCTGCTGTTGGTATGCAGCGTGCACTGGGGTGCTGTAGGTTACAGCAGCACCTGCAGCAGCAGCAGTGCTATTTGCGGACTGCAGAGGTGGTAGTATGTCTATCGTTCAATGGTTCCGCTGCTGGTATCACAGGCACTGCAGCTGCGGGAGCCTGTCTCACAGCAGCAGCAACATGGCTAAGCAGACTACTGCACCCAACACTGCAGTATCAGCAAGTTGCTTCGCCGAGCATGTGCTTTAGCTCAGGCGCTCAGTTACTGAGGATCAATCGGGTCATTTGAGTCAGGGCATAGCTGGTGCCTCATCATTGCAGGGAACGGACGCTGGTATGTGGTCAGGATATTGGGGGTGGTGTATGCTGCTTCATGTGTGTGTAGGCATACTTGAACCTGCGTTTGTGTGTGTTGAGGCATACATCCATCATTCTACATTTGCAGCAAGGATGTCCACAGCAGTGTGCGGGAGTTTGCCAGGCTGTGGGGCACTTCTGTGCATGCACGCAGTTTTGTGTCCTCCGACAGCAGTGTCAGTGCCGCTGCCTTCACAGCGGTGGTGTGCCTGTCAACTTTGACATTGGTGGGTGCAATGGCTGCAGCATTGTATACCACATAGTGTGCATGCTATTTGGTTGAAGTGGCAATGTTAGCAGCACCTTGAGCCGGCAAGTAGAGCTTGTAAAGAAATCAGACAACTGTACACAATGCCGGACATTTTTCACACAGCGAAATGTTTTGTGTGTAGCGTGTAGGGTGCCAGCAAGCATGCGTCATCATGGTTGGGGCCGTCGCAGCTGTGTTGCCAGCATGGGAATGAGGACATATCAGTCTGTCTTTTGCAGCATCTTCACACCTGGAACTGCTGTTGGTTTGACTATTGACTCAGAGTAGTGATGTCAGAACTGACAGGCTCGCTGCTCGAGCAGCCGAGCTCGGCAACAACTGGAACACTCAGTTCAAACGGATCACACCAGCCAGGCCAGAGGCCAGCCTCAGTTCACCTTGCAGCGCACCATATGCACCCTACCAACGCCAGGGGTGTTTTATCCCGCGGGATACTGCGATTATCTGATGAAAACCTGATGGATACTGTGATTACCCTGTGCTGGTGTTGGATAATCTATCAACTGGTTTTATCCCTCATAGCAATGGATACATTACGGGTAATCAGCGGATTATCATTTATCACATGCGCATGGCGCGCCGTTGACTGCCAGCTGGTGGCATAACCGGTTGGTTAGCCATGCAACATTGGGAACGGTAAGCGCTGGTGCGCGGCATTAACCAAGATGTGAGTGCATGTGTGTTCTGAATTACCGAATTACCAAAGTAGGGCACTGGCCCACCTGTAAAGGAGCCAAACAAGGCTCATGGGGTTCACAGAAACCAGAAGGAGACCCGTTCCCTGTTGCAGCAACACGGGCTGCTGCTGCAAGGTGAACCGTTGCGGCAACCACCTCAGATCACACCACACCAGCCTGAGGCCCTACCAGGGGTGGTACAAGAGTGCCACCAGGGGCGCTGCCACCGGCACTGGCAGTTGGAGCTTGCAAACATCGCAGGTCACAGGTTGTGGCACATCACAACAAGCCCTAATAGCCTGGCAGGCTGCAGAAGCGTCTGTGATGCAGCACATGTCACGTAACAAGCCCTGCTGGCAGCAGCACCATGACCTAGCAGGGAAGCAAAGCAGGGAACACAGAGCACGTGGACCCGTCATGCAAGGCTGCGCATGCAAGCAACGCTGGCTTCATGTGCCTGGCCTGAATGCGGCATGTGGGGATGTGCCAAGTCATGTATCCCACTGTCAAGTGCCAATTCGTGAATATGCCATGTACGTGGTGATGCTCAGACTGCCTACACCATTCATGGCAGGAGCGTCAACATCCAATATAAGGTAACAGCGCTGTCGGGGACAGGTGTTGGCTGCATGTCGTGGAACCGTAGCACCAGCCAGATCACCGGCACTGCAGCTACTAGGCTGTAGCCTGCCGCCGCTGACAAAACACACACATATGCTCAACTTCAGTTGAGCGCTGCATTCTGCTGCAAGCCCTTCACGGTACCCGCCGCGTCGAACTTGCACACGACATCGTACAGCCGCCCTCCCAGGCACGCCGCCACCTCTGGGTGCTTCACCATGCCCAGCTTCAGGCTGTCCACCGTAAACTTCGCGGTGAGGTTTGTCTCTATGGCGCGCCCCATGCCTTCCAGCACCAGCAGGTCCGCGTCAGCCGCCGCTGCAGCCAGCTCAGCAGACACCTGAGGGACGCGCCACATCAGCAAGCGCATCAGCCACACACACGGGCACGGCAAGTCGTTACACAACTGCTCTGTATGACACTGTGAGTGTGTGTTTGTACACTCTGATAGGGCTCGCGCAGACACCCAAGCTCGCAGACGCATCCTACTGCGCCAAGCATCAGCTGTCTGTGTGCATGCCATCCAGGCTCACACGTGCGAGCCAGGCCAGCACAGCACAGCCTGCACCAAGCTGCATGCTGTCATGCGCTCTGCAGTTGTTACAGCCGCAAGCCCGGCTCGGGATCCTAGCAACATGCAGGAAGACGGCGCACAGATGAACCACGGTCTTGAAAAGTAGTACGTAGAAATGCATGCAGATTAGACTATTCCACGCCCTAGTTAAACGCAAGGCAGCGCAAACACCCAACGATTGCCGCACCTCCCGAAGGTCAATGACAGGCAGGTCGTTGCCGCTGTTTATCACCCGCAGCTGGCCGCTGGCCCAAGCCTGCTCCAGCACTGCGTCGTGCTGCGCAGCCGCCGCGACAAGTGGGGCCAGCTCTGCTGCTGTTGTGTCGTTGATGGTGGGGCTGTTGTT
>JACERP010000682.1:0-43017 GCA_014080715.1 Scenedesmus sp. NREL 46B-D3 | reverse complement strand
TGCTGGCCAAGGTGCGCCTTGGAGGGGCCTGCAGCAGGCAGCATGCGTGCATGCGCTGCTGACGCGCGCCTGTGATCGCCTGCCTGCGCCCTCGCATGCAGCTGCAGCCTGACCATGCTTCCATGCTGGTACGGAAACAAACACCGCGTGGCGATGGCGCGGATCATGCGGACCGCGCCTGCTGCCCAGCCAGGGTGTTGCAAGGCTCCGCGCTGACTGGTGCCGGCCTGCGTCAACATGCTTCGTTGCTGCTGCCTCAGGCAACGCCATACCCTAACCCCTGCACTTCACCTGCAGGACGCTCATGTTTTGCTATCGTGACGAGGCTAATGTGACTGTGTCTTCAGAGTTCTTAGGACAAAGTCAGGATTCTCTGTTGCCGCCTGCAGGACAAGAAGCGCGGCGGCATCTACGAGGCGCCCTGCTACCGTGTCAAGAGCCGCAAGGGCTTCAACTACATCACCTCCTTTGCGCTGCGCACAGAGGACGACAAGTCCAAGTGGATCCTGCGCGGGGCGGCACTGCTGTGCAGCATCGACTAGGCATGCTTGCACAGCGTGTTGCCAGGTCATCAAATCAGGGCGCAGCGTGGGCGGCTCAGCCAGAGCTGCACATGTGCAAAGCAACGAGGTTGGGTCCTGTTCATGGCACAGCATTGATTGCAACATTTGCCATGCAGTCGCAACGTACTGGCCTGCTGTGGTTGTTCCTTGATTACTTCAGCAGGTGTAGGCGTGTGCTGTTGGTGCTGGCGATGTCACTGATGCGTCACGCGCCAGCAGAGGGTGTTGTTGTTGCACAACGACTCTAATGTGACATTTGAAGCAGTGGTTTGTGTTGTGGTGATGGCAAGTCCACCTCTTGCAGCATCAACCAGCAGTGCACAGTACACAGATGAAATAATGTGCCGCAGTGGCATTGCCACTAGCAGCACTGGATAAGGATTGCAAGAAGACATGTTACACATCTCAATGCAGCAGATGCGGCACCACATGGCCAAGTGGGCCCCGCCCACATGGCTGTCTTGAACTAAAGAGCTCTGCTTTACTTCCTTGCTAGTGCCTCTGTGCACTCTTCCAATCAGAGCAGGCTTTGTTTGCACTGGCTGGGCCTTCCTCCCATGCCTGCAGGGAGTGTGGGTGTGGTGGCAGGCAGGGGTCCTTGTTAAACTTATGCTGAAACACCTGTGCTTTTGGAGCTGCACTATGCCTGCAAGGGTTTGCCGCGAAAAGGTGGCAAGCGCTTGATGTCGTCCTTGCCGGGTGAGGGTTCCTCTGCATACCTGAAAGGTAGCTATGCGAGCCTCCTGAGCTAACCAACACAAGAGCATACAGCCACAGCATCAAGCACATGCAGCCAACCTTGCCGCAAGGGAACCACCACTGCACTATTGCACAGGTCTCACCGTGAGAAGTGACCTTGCAAGGTTGGTGGTTTGGCGTTGCTGTCACATTATGTACATGCTGGGTTCAGCGCGAGTGGACACGGCGTGGGGTGTCGGGTGACGGCACGGTGCCTCACACCAGCCTCACACTGCGCTTGTCCGCTGAACTCCTGCTGGGGCCCCCGAAGCGGCTCCATTGGCCTTCACATGCTTCCTCAATTGATCAATTGAGCATGCATCATGATGGCAGTGATGCTATGGCTTGAATGGGTGATGTGATGATGATGATGATGCTCCCTCAAGTGCTCAGCGCCGTGCGTCCAGTCTCAACATCATGCAGTGGCCGAAGCCAGCAGTGCTGCATGCAGATAGTCAGTCAGGGGGCATCTGCTGTGCTTTCCAAGCTTGCTTCAGTGCGTCTTGTGGCAGCAGTGTGTTGAAGACGTGCAGACATGGGTGATGTCAGCTGGCTTGCATGCGCAGCTTACATGAGGGGTTCGACCCAACCGTTTGGGGACTCTGCTTATCCTTGCCTTGCCAAGGGAGGCAGCTTAAGCAGGAAGCTTCCTTGCTGTACAGCGCGCTACAGTGCAGCTGCTTATTACTGCAGCAGTGGTTGCAATGCGTGGGTGCATCAGACATCAGACATCTTCTCAGACAACAGTTTGCTGCCGCGACTTGCGGACTACCTGCGCTGCAAGTGAACTACCTTGCAGGATGAATAATACTGCATCACGAGTGTCAACGTCAACGTTCCGTATATGTACTGTACAGAGCCTGGTCCGCCATGCTTGCGTTCAAAATAAAACCCACCCAAGACCCACCACAAGCCTTCAAAAGCAGCGCCGCTTGATGCCAGCCACTTGGCTGGCATGGCAAAGGCGGTGGACGCAACGTTGCGTTAATGCAGTGCGGGGTTTGAACGTTGTCACATACCATTCAGGCAGAAACAACGGTGCCGCCCGTGAAGGTCACGGACTGAACGCTTTTCTACCTTTCAAAAGAGTCATGTGACGTTGTTAAATCTTCACGGTAAACACGAGGAGTAGCAGCACCTTGGACAGCCTGAGAACTCGGAAGTACCATCGATCATGGATACTTCTGTCAATGATACTCTAAGGACAAGCTGTAGCACCCTTTTTGAGCTGCTCGACGTCGGCTTCGCAGGTGAGCAGTAACTTGCTACTGCAGTAAGGGGTCAGTAGTCACTCTTGCTGTAGCACGCATCATCTTGTGTAGCTTTGTGTAGCTGCTCACTTACCCGTTTGCTGCCTCCTGTTTCCACAGCCGGTGCCTGGAGCTTGCTGGACGTCTGCTGCATGTGCGCCAGCAGCAAGCTCCTGTGCTCCTCATGGATGCAGTTGCTGCGCAGGCACCTTCTCCCACATGGCTGCTGGCAGCTGTTGCAGATGCAGCCCAGGCCAAAACGCCAGCATTACAGAAACGGGCAGCTGGAGTTGTGATTTGGCTGCTGGAACAGGCTACCTTCAGCACAGTTAGCTAAGCATCCCAGCATCCCTGCAGGACTGCTCGCCATCCCCTGCATCCCGATCATGCTAGCAGAGCAGCTCAGCAGCAGCGGCGTATGCATCCCCTACGCAAGCATTGTTGCAGCAGCGCGAGCACGTGTTGAAGGTGCGGCAACTGCAGGGCATACAATGAAAGTACAAACACATGTGTCAACAGGTACTCGCAGGAACACTTGCAGGAACAGGTGTATGCCAGTAACTCCACCAGAACAGCTGCTGAAGGGAGCTCTGCATTGATGCTCATGTTTTCCTGGAGTAGTACACACTGATGAATACAGACAATCAATGAAATGTGCCTCGTGTGTGTGTCCTTGCTTCCTGCAGGCGTGGAGGTGTGGGTCGAGGCGCAGCAGGTTCCCGGCATGAAGGAACCATTATGTTCCAGATGTTGCCAGGGCTGTATGTCAGGGATCCTGCCAGACGACAACCTTCTCGAGGTGATCTGTTTGGGATGTGATTAAAAGACCAGCGGGGGCAGGGCCCTGCCCAGTGCCGAGGGCTCTGAAAGAGAGCATGCTGCAGAGGCAGCCGGTTTGCCAATAGGCCAAATCATTGTCTGGCCATAGGAACTGCGAACCATTCTTAGCATGCTTCCCAACAAACGGCTTTTGCTGCAGCATGACAGCACGGCATGCATGGATGATCTGTGGTGGGCGCTTAACCATGCACTGCACATAGCAGCCCGCCATGATACGTCATCGCCGCAGTTTTGATGCAGTACTGCGAGTGTCAGACACCTAACATTCTCTTGCATGCTGCCGCTGGTGTCTGGTGTAGACGGCATGGACGGACCCCCAAGAGCTGCACGACCTGCTGCACATAGCCTTCAACAGCAGCGACCCAGCTGTAGCAGGAGCCGGCCTCATGCTGATGCCACCAGAACTGCCAGACGATGAGGCCCTGGCGCTGCTGCAGACAGCACTGGAGCGGCACAGCACCAGCAGACCGCCTGTTTTGCGCGAGTTAGTACAGCATTTGGAGGATTACGATCACCTGGCGGTACTGCAGCTGCTGCCCGTGCTGCTGTTTGCACTTGAGCTTGACGCTCGTGTGCCACACGCAGCAGGCGAGCCAGACCCTTACCTGCCAGCTTTTGCGGCTGTGGCAGTTGGGCCCGCTGCCTGTGTTTGCGCAGCTGTCGCCAGACGGAAGCAGCAGGGCTGCTGGAGAAAGCTCTGACAGCAGGCGATCGCCGCAGTGTGCAGTTGCTGTGGAACGGCATGCCAGCTGTTCAGGCAGTCAGCCCTGCAAGGCTTGCAGAACTCCTGCAAGCAGCAGCAGCAGCAGCAGGAGACTTGCACAGCCTGCGCCTGTTGGCTCGGCTGCCAGCATTCCACGAGGTGCAGTCGGCAGAACTGGCAGCCGCCATGATGCCAGCTGTTAAGGCAGGGCATGAGCTTTGTGTGTGGGCGTTGCAGGACTCCAGGGCAGCAGCGCAGCTAGCAGCAGGTGATTGTGAGGTGCTGCTCGAGCTGTTGACGGCTGCTCTGCATGCAGATCAGCCGGGCATGGTGCCAGTGCTGCTGCGCAAGTCAGCGGGCCGCATCAATCTGAAGCGGTTGATGGTGCTGCTGCAGGCAGCGCTGCAGCACTGCCCTGCAGGCTTCAACCACTTGTACCAGCTGCCAGCAGCAGCAAGCATACAGGCAAAGGAGCTGGGACAGCTGCTGCGGTGGGCGGGCAGGTGGTTCAGGCATGGCATCTTGTATGAAGTGCTGAACTGGCACAGAGCATGGAGCAGGGTCAGCGCAGAAGACAAGTTGGTGGGCCTGCTGCAGCTAGCGCTGCAGCAAGGGGCCGCCTGCCACTCGTTCTGTACGAACCCATGCGCATCAGCAGTAGATGAGGAGCTTGCGATGCTGTTGCTGCACTTTGCAGTAGTCACAGAGCAGCGCAGCAACCTGGAGGCACTGCTGCTGCTGCCAGCAGCAGCTAAGTTGAGTCCGGCGCAGGTAGTGCAGCTGATGCAAGTGGCACTGCAGGGTGCTGACGGCCCTGCAAGTCTAGGTAACATGTCCAGCGCTGCAGCCGCTGCAGCGAGGCCTGCTGCTGCAGCAGCAGCAGCAAGTGGTGCGGCAGGCACCCACGGCAGCAGTGAAGGACACACATCACCAGAGCAGGCTCAGCAACAGTATGTTTTCCGACCGCTCAGCACATCAACTGCTGCTGAGGCAGCGGCAGCATCAGGGCCTGCTGCAGCAACCAGCAGGGGCAATGTAGCAGCCTCAAGTGGATGTGCCAAGCCAGCAGCAGCAGAGGGCTCCTTGGGAGCAGCAGAGATCAGCCATAGCCTCACACAGCCGCTGCAGAACCTCAGCCTGAGCAGTACCACAGCAGCTAGAAGTGCAGCAGCTAGCAGCGCCAGCCTGTCAGTGCTGTGCCAGTGGGATGCAGCTGCAGCGATCAGCGCTGACAGCCTGCTGCAGCTGCTGCAGGCAGCTGCCAAGCGCGCAGTCAGGCTGAGCGCAGGCGCCTCCAGCGAGACCCCTGCAGACTTCAGCGCCGTACAGCAGCTGTGTGGTGGCAAGGCGGCAGCTGGCATAACCTCAGTGGCAGAGCTGCAGCCGCTGCTGGAGCTGGTGCTCAGTAACCACGACCACGTCAGTGTAGGCAAGCTGCTGGAAAACTGCCCTGCAGCCGCCGCCGTGAATGCTGCGATACTGGCAGAGCTGTTGCAGCACACGTTCAGCGACGCTCGCTATCCCGGCGGTGCTGTGCAGCACCAGGTGCTGGACGTGTTGGTTGTGCAGCGGTGGCCTGCAGCACTTGCTGGCGTAGCTGGGCTCAGTGCAGAGCAGCAAGACGAGCTGCAGCAGGCAGCTGCAGCAGTGGCCGGCCCAGGTGTGCTAAGCTTGCCGGTTCAGGCTGTGGCTCAGATGGCCATCACACAGGAGCTGCTGCAGGTTCTGCTGATTCGTGCTATCATGCTGCGTGATGACGTCTTTGCTGTCGCGCTGTGCAAGTGCCGGGCAGCAGCGCACATGAGCAGCAGCTCAATCAAGGCGGTGTTGACAGCAGCAGCTGCTGCGGCCGCCCCGTACCCTGTTGGAGAAGAGGAGGCGGCAGCCGCCGGCCGGACCATGGACTGGGCTCCTGCAGCTGCAGCAGGCCAGTATGGTACAGCTGCCGGCAGCGGTGCGGGTGTGGCTCCTGTGCTTGCGACAGCTGCAGTTGTGGCGAGGCCAAGAGGCAAGGCAGGCAGGCGTTGCAAGAAGGCTCACAAGCGTGGCGGGAAGTGATGCCATCATCATGACTTTGGGCTGGCTCGGTTGAAATCAGCACCCCTGCTCATTTCCATTCTGGCTTGAGGGTTTTAATCTGTTTTATTTTCATTTTTAGACCTGCATAGATGTATCTAAACGAACGTTCCTGCTCTACAGTCACTGAATGAGTGAGTGGCTGCCTTGGCAAGATGAATCAATGTGCCAATGCTTTGGCGCTGATACAGAGGTTCTGCCACATATGTATGCATACAATGACGCCAGGCATTGCTAGTACTGCGTACTAGTACTAGTGCACGTGACGTGTGATTTTGCGGCTGAAAATCAAGAGTTCTTAGATACTTTTAAGCCTGCTAGATACTTGACTTTTCGTCGGTTTGCTGGCACGCCTCTCTGCCACATGCGTGGCGTTTGGATTCAACAACACTGGGCTGTACTGAAAGGGCTATGAAAATATTGACAGACCACATGGTCCCGTGTTGTTGAATGCAAACGCCACGCAACTTAACATGCATGTGGACAGGTGGGGCAGCTGCAGAGTCGCGCGCATGTGGGGCTTGCAGCAAGTGTGAACGGGCACAGCCACGCTGCGCACGCTTTTGGTGGCTACCTAGCTACTTCTATCAGCGGGCTCGAACACGCGCCGCATCCATGCATATGACTACGAGGGTCACGTCGTTCCGGGTGTGACCTGTTGCCCCGTGCGCGGGTAATGAAAGTAAGCATCCACATCTTATCCGTCGTTTTACTATACTGCTCACTACCCGTAGCTGTCACAGCCGCCTGTGCCCTTCCTGCTGTCATCTTCTGCAAACTCCTCCCTCAGGGCCGCTCAAGCCACACCAGCCACCTGTCCCAGAAGCACATGAAGGCCCGCCTCGCACTGTCCGGCTGCGGCTACCTGCGCATTGAGGCAGCCAACAACCTCGCCAAGCAGCTGCACCTGCTGCTCGACTGCCAGGGCTTTGAGCCCACCATCGATGTTGCTGCGCTGCCGCAGCCACACATGGTGGGCTTGAACTTTGCCCAGATCCTGCAGCAAAGGCTCGGCCTGGACCTGGACAACCCCCAGGTCTGGACAATGCCAGAGGAGCGGCTGCAAAGCATGCAGGGCATCTCAGCTGACACATATTACTCCATCATAACCTCAGACGCTGCGCTGTCTGGCGACTGCTGGATCTCCGACTACTGGAGCAATTCTGCTTCACTGGCGCCAGCTCCGTTTGCCAAGTTTGGCACCTGCCAGCTCAAGGCGCTGCTGACACCGGAGGCTGTGCTTGGCAGCCTGGAGAACGGCGTGTGGGGCCGTGCCAAGCTGGCCGCAGCGGCAGAGGCTGGCCTCACCCCGCACGTGCCTGCACAGAAGAAGGTGGCTGTGACGGCAGGGGCTGGCAGTGTCGGCGGGGCCTCTGCATGGCTGTACCTGCAGGCACAGCTTGCTGAAACGATGCAGCAGGATGGCGGGCAGAAGGTGCGGCACCTGGCGCTGGCAGCGGTGGTGGCCGCTATGGCTGTGCTGCAGATCTTCCAGCAGCTGCAGTAGTAAGTGTGCGGGAGCTGGTTCCACTGTGTGGCTGCAGTGCACTGTGCAAGCGCGCTGCAAGCTGGGGTTGGTGGTAGTTTATGGCGGCTCATGGTGTGGTCGTGTGAGGAGTGCAGCTGGTGTCAGCACTGACTTTGCCAGTAACCTATGACGGATGGGACATTGCTGCTCGGCGCGCGCTTCGTATGTGCTGCGTGCTGCACTGGCATGCGGTTCAGGACTTGGCGGGTGTTGACGCACCACATGTGTCAGATAGCAGTGTGTGAGTGGCGTGGTGTTTGTGCAGCCCGATCACAGGGCGCATGTACAGCATCGGGTGCTTTGATGTATGGGGGTGACTTGTGTTGCTGCTGGCTCTGTGGTAACCAGCTCTGCTTTGCTGAAATGCACTGCACCTGGCAGGTGCCCTATCCTAGGTAACACCTGCTGCACTGCAACTTTAAGACATCTAAAAGTACCCATTGGCATATACATGTAGCATCCAGCTGTGGCAGCAGCTGCCACGCGGAGCTGTCCAGCTGCTGAGGCCTTCTAGGCGCCTGTTGGTGGAGTGTCGGCAAACAGCGTATGTAACAAGCAGCAACACTGCCTGAGGCAGAAGGGCACAGGCTTCCTGGACGGGCGTGGTGGTATGCAACGGCATGTATGATGCTGTCCAAGATGCAAAGCTGAGCAGTTTGGTGTGTGCTGTGTTTGATCAGGTGGAGGGGCACGGCACTAGTATGCAGAACACTATCATTCACCGTGACGTAGTGTCCTTTTTCCGCCCCGGTGGGGCGCGGGGCCGATGGCGCTGATGCTATGGCTTGAATGGGTAATATGATGATGATGATGACTATCATTCACCGCACACACCAAATGGTCGTTGTTTGGTTACATCAGTGCTGCCACCTAGATCTTCCAGTAATGTAAACCACAGCATCCATACAGAACAATACGATACGTAGGCGTGGCAGCAGCCGCTGTAGAGCAAGCAGCCGTCAGCTGCTTGCAACCAATGCAAATAGCCCAAAGGACGACAACAGCACAGCATACTGTTTAACCTCAATCATCTGAACACCACGCATAGTGCATGCTCCTCGCCAGAATAGTGGTGCCGACATCAGCACCAACTGTGCACAGTGAGCGAGGTGACATGGCACCAGCAGGGTGCTGATTTATCAGCTGATAAGTGAGCTGCAGCTCTGCTAGCTTGACAGCGCTGTCACAGCACCAAGGGATGGGATGCGTGAGGGAGTAACAACTGCACAATATATGTACTTGCTGTACTTTAAAAACTAAATACAGCTCAGCCCCAAAGCCAAGCAATGATGCTAGCCGCGCGGCCAGCTACGTGCGTGCACAGAGTCAAACGCCAATGACAGCTGTCTCCAGAACCGCACCTGGTGGCGAGCACCCCACTTAGACACAAAACACCTGCGCTACCTGCTAACCGTAGAAAACCGTGTGTATCCCGTGATACCACAAACCCTGGACTTTGCAGGAGATACATGCAGCATGCCTAAACCTGTGCAGAAGATACCCAGCTGCAGCGTTGAGTCTGCACGCTGACCTGACATGCCTGCAAATGCGCAACACACATGATACATGTCTGTTATATATACAAGGCGCCTGCTGCCACGGGCTTAATGCGCACAAGGGATGGATAGACATGAACCAAAACACTAACAAGCGGCCCCACACCACTAACAGCAGCTGAGGCTGTACAAATTCATTCCACAGCAGCTTCAAGCTTGCACACAACGTGGAGCTGGCTCAAGAAGGCGACCCTGTCACCAGCAGCAAAGTCCAACACAGCAGCAGCTGCAGCTGCGGCGCACGGCCTGCAACCACCACTGGTTGACGAGCTCATGTCAACTTCCCTGTGCACAACGCAGCCGCCAAAGCTGCCACCAGACAAGTGAAGCTACACCATGCTGACGGTAATGGATGCTGCGAGCAAACAGAGCAGCCATGGCCTCAGCTCCGTGTGTGTACACACAAGGCAGCAGGACGGCAGCACAATAGGCTGCGCACCCACGTGCGCATCGTCAACCCCTGTGTCTCAAGGGGTGCCCTGTCGAACCCAGCCGTCCACAAAAAACAGTCAGGGGCATGGCCCCCAGCCGGGCATGCCTGCATGCAGTTCTACACTCCGTCCTCTACATACGCATGCAGCAGCCGCCTGCAGATGTCGTAAGACAGCAACGCATTTCCACCCGGGGCTCTGCCAAGCCAGCCCCCGAATCCATCGTTCCAGCAACTGCCACCGTTTAGCAAAGTAGGCTGTGCCAGCAGCCAATCAGACGACGGTACCTCAAACAACGCTGGCGCAGCGGCACAAGGCCCTCACTCAAAGAAAGAGCCGGGGTGCTGTTGCAGCCACAGCTTCGACGCAGCACCCCAGCGCATGTCCACCGTTGACAGCTGGACAGCATCCACAGCACGACAGACACCAGCCTCTCCTCCACGCAGATTCATCCTGCTTTTGCAGCTGGCAAAAGATATGCAAAGCCCACCACACTGTGATGCAGTACCGTAGCAGCAATCAGCCTTCTTGCAGCCACCACCCTGCTGCAGACCATGTTGCTCAACACAGCCGGTCAAACCAGTCAAACACCGCCACCATGTTGCCCTCCCGCCCCTCCCACAGTCACCAAAGGAGTACGCAGCCGCGCCTACGGGTCGAACGCGGCAGAGTGCTGCGTCGACATGAGCATGTCTGTGGACATCGCGCTGCTCCAGCTGCTGCGAGACAGCGCCCCACTCAGCGCGCCACTCAGTGCCGTCCCCAGCCCGACCTGGCCCGCGGTGCCGCTGGCGCTGGCCGCCCTGCCACCCCCAAAGCCGCCCTGCCTGCCGCCAGCAGCCGCGCCACGCCAGCTCGTGCTGCTCGTGGTGCTCAGAGGGGGCGCCGCGGCCGGGCCGCGCGCGACAGACCCAGACCCGACGCTGCTGCCGGGGCCGTGCCTGAACGTGCACACGCTGTCGTGGCAGCAGCTGCTGGTGGGCGTGGAGGCGCCGTCCTCGATGTCTCCGCTGCCTCTGCCGCCGAGCAGCAGCGAGCCCGAATGGGCGGCCTCGATCGCCGCGCCAGCTGACGCCCCGCCAAACCCGCGGCCGCCGCCGCTGCGCCGCCCTGCTGCGGCTGCAGCACTGCTCGCTGTTCCCAGCAGGCCCAACAGCACATCTCCTGCGCCTGCGCCTGCTGCCGCCGCCCGCTGCTGCTGCCCCTGCAGCACAAACTGCTGCGCGTCCGCCACGCCCACCGGCATGCTGGAGTGCTGCGGCAGGCTCGACACAAGCCCCAGGCTCGACGTGAGCGCCAGGCTCGCGCCAGTGTCGATCAGGTCCACGTCTCCCGACAAGCCTCCGCTGAGCAGGCCGCCGCTCAGGCCTGCGCTCAAAACCCCGCCCGACATCCTGTGGCTGGCAGCGGCAGAGCCAGCGCCCGCCGCTGCCCCCCACACTGCACCCGAACCAGCTGCATAGCCCACACCCGGCACGCCGTACGCCGCCTGGTGGGTCAGCTGCTGCTGCAGCGCGCTCGGCACGCGCACGACATCCGTCTGCAGGTCGATGAGGTCGCTGGTGTTGCTGGCGCCCGCTGCTGCACCGCCATGCTGCACCCCCACGCTGCCTGCCGGCGGCAGCGGCGGCAGCTGCGGCGCACTCCACCTCGCAGGCCTGCCTGTGCCTGATGCTGCCGTCGCACCGCCTGCCTGCTGCTGCTGCTGCTGCTGCTGAGACTGGGGCTGCTGCGGGTAGTTGTACCACCCGCCGGAAGCACCAGCGCTGGCGGCGGTTGCTGTCAGCGCGAGCTGCATGCTGCCAGGCCCCGCCTGCCGCGCCCCGGCCACGTCGCCGGCCGCCACGGCAGCGTCCAGGCTGCCCGCCGCCATCGCCGCCTTGGCCAGCGCCACGCCGTTCTCAAACTGCTGCGGCGCGGACCTCATGTAGTCCGTGAAGCTGTCCCGCATCAGGTCCGGCTTGTACTGGCCGGGCTCGGCGCGCCGCACCTTCTTCTTGACCGCCGCCTTGCTGGCCTTGCCGCCCTTGCCGTCCTTGCCCTTCTTGGCGGAGCCGCCGCGCGGGCCGCCGCCGCCGCCCGCGGCGCGCGCCTCCTCGGCCGCCCGCCGCGCGCCAGCGCTGCGGCGGCGCCACAGCATCACCCCGCCAAACAGCGCGCCGCCCAGCACGGCTGCCACCACCAGCGCAGGCACCCAGATGCGCGCGATGCTGCCGCCGCCGCCGCCGGCGCTGGTGGTGTCCAGGGTGATCAGCATCGTCTGCGCCGTGCACGCCGCGTCGTCGCTGATGCCGCCACACAAGCTGATCATGCTGCCCAGGCTGCTGTACGCTGCACCTGAGCCGCTGCTGAGCACCTGCACCCAGTCCACGGAGCACACGCCGGCGCCGGCGGCCGGCAGTCCCATTGCGCCGCCTGCTGCACTGGCGCTGGCACTGCTGCTGCCCACTGTGTGGACCAGGTTGCGCTCCGAAGAGCGCTCCCAGCGGCAGGCGCCGTAGCTGGCGCACGCCGCTGCACCCTGCAGGGACTCGCAAGCTGGCAGCTGCAGGAACTTGTCGCAGGCCGAGCTGATCGCCAGCCCTGACTTGCTGCTGTTGCTCATGCTGCTGAGCAGCAGGCTCGAGTCGGAGGCCTGACAGGACAGCTGCAGGTCGGACGCTGCCGTGCCCTCAAGCAGCAGCTCTGCGCTCGCTGCGGCTGCGCTGCTGGGGCTGCCGCTGCCGCCGCCTGCTGCTGCACTGCCTGGCACAAGCGTTCCTGCAAGCGCCAGCTGGCAGCCTGGCGCTGCGTTGCACGTGTCAGGGTCCCGCGCGGAGCACGCCCACTGCCTCCCGATGCTGCTTGCCAGGTTGCCGCTGATGCCCTCGCCAGCAGCTGCTGCAAGGGCAGCCAGGCGCTGCGTCTCACCGGCCAGCAGGCTGCATGCTGCCGGGCCGCTCGCAGGAACACCCGCAGCAGCAGCAGCTGCAGCGCTCAGGGGCGCCAAGCCTGCCGGGCTGCCGTAGCACTGCCTGACGAGGTGAGCCAGCCAGCTGGACTGCTGCAGAGACTCCGACAGCCGCAGGGACTGCCGCTGCACGTCTGCGGCGCTGTTGCCGCTGCTGGTGAGCAGGAAGCCGCCTGAAGCAGCCACAAGCTCCTGCAAACGCTGACGCAGCGCATGCAGGGCGGCATCGCCGCCGGCTGCCTGCAGCTGCTGCAAGGTGGACAGCAGCTGCACCTGCTGGTCGCGCACCGGCTGCCAGCGTGCTGCCTGCTGGCTGGGGTCCCCAAGTGCCAGCTGGCGCGCAGCCGCCGGCGCTGACGCGCGCGCGAGCTCCACACGCGTGCCCCACAGGTCGGCCACATGTGCCTTGGCGAGCGCGTCCATCGAGTTCCCCAGCAGCTGCGCATCCGTCAGCCGCACGCCCGCGCCCCCGGCCTGCGCCTGCGCCTGCGACGCTGCGCTGCCCGCCCACCCCGCCGCAACGGCCAGCATGCCCTGCATCTGCTGCCACGCCGGCGCATCTGCAGCAAGCGCCGGCGCAGGTAGTGCGGCAGCTGCTAGGCCGCCAAACGCGTCCACAAGCGCCACGCTGGCGACCGTGGTTGCCGGCACCCCAGGCAGGTGCCCCGGCGCGCCCTCAAACTGCACGTGGAACAGCCAGTACAGGCAGCGCCGCACCATGTCCTCGCCGTACGCCACGACAGCCTCAAACACCTGCTGCTGCGCCGCCGCGCTGCTGCCGGGCGCGCTGGCGAGCGCGAGGGCGTCGCTGGTGAACCACTGCATGTCGGCGATGACTGCGGCGGCCTGCAGCATCACGTCGCGGTTGTAGGCCGGGCTGGAGTTGTACTTGGCCATCAGGATCTCCGCCTGGTCGGGGAAGACCTGCACAGTATAAAGCACGATGGAGCGGCAAGGCACAACCGGTTGGCTTACTGACACAAAGGACACACCACCAGAAGCGCGACCAACTAGCCCAGCAGCACAGCACGCACTAGGCTGCCAGCCAGAAGCGCAAGATGATGTCAGCCCCCCCAATAACAGCCTCATGTCCACGGCTTCGCTGGCAGGTTCACGGCCTCACTCGCACCTGTCGGCTCAGCACTGTGAGGCCCGTCAGCCCTGCAGTGGCGCGCGCGTCAGGTCCCGCCTGCAGGTACGAGCGGAAGGTGTCGGCCTGTGCAGAGAAGGTCCGGATGAGGGCCACGATGGCGTACTCCGTCGACTCCTTGTTGGGCGTGGAAGTGCCTGCAGCGTCGTTGACTGACAGAATGGTTACTTCAGCCTTGAAGCACTCCATGACCTGCACACCCCAGTCGATCAGCGACTGCAGAGAGGAGACCCGCAGAAAGCAGGGGGCCAGCACGCAGGCAAAATCCAGAAGGGGACAGGTCAGCACAAGGGAGACAGACAACAGGGTGCATGTGCACAAAAACATGAGCTAGTCACTGTGCTGCTGCTGTGACACAGCAGCAACACGCATGCACATGAGCACACGCATTCTGTTGCCTGGCAAATGCTGCCAACTCTGTGACCATCCCATCCCATCAAGTGCACACACACATGACAGGCATGGCGACTTAGCAGCGCAGGAAGCTGACGATGCCAAACACGCAACAGCCCAGACCAGCCAAAGCACAACATCAAGGACACACCCAGATACCAGCATGCCCACCGTTGGCTGGATGACCCTCAGCCAGGTGGCCAGTGTCAGGCCCTTGCTGTTGTAGTCAACATCAGCCCACTTGCGTGTGGTGTCTGCCTTCACCGCAGCAGCACCAGCACACCTCCAGAAGCTGGCGGGCGCGTTGCCGCCCGTCATCTGCACCTCCTGCGAGCTGCCTGCGCTGCTGCTGCCGCCACTGCTGCTCTCGCCGCTGCCAGTGCCGCTGCTGCTGTTACCAAACACCTTGTCTGGATCCAGAGGCGCTTGCTCAAACTCCCAGCCACTGCCAGAGCCATCCGTGGCAGTGCCCGCCTCCAGGTTGTACCCTGGGTTCATGCCCCCGCTGCTCCCGCTGCCACCGCTGTTGCTGACACCAGGAATGTTCTTGCCGTACTCGACTGGGCTGCCAGCCGGCGGTGCTGCTGCGCCGTCACCCAAGATCACGCCGTTCATGCCCACGCTTGGAGCTGGACCGCTGCTGCTTGCAGGCGCGCTGGGTGCTGAGGTGTAAGAGCCCGACTCAAAGTTGTAGCCCTCCGGCACGGTTGCTACTACGGTGCTACTGTCGCTGTCGCTGCTCGGCTCATCGAGCACCGGGTTGGACAGCACAAGGTTCTGCTGCAGTGCTCGCCGCCTGCCAGCAGGAGTGCTGCTGTTCGTGCTGCTTGCAGGAGCTTCTGCCGTGTTGATGGCTGCAGCTGCTACAGGGCTGCCGCTGCTGCTGGTGTTGCTGCCGGGCCTGACCACTTCCATGCTGGGCTGCACCAGTCCCAGCTGCACTTCGACCAGCTGCAAGATGTCTGGCGTGCTGCCGTTCAGGTTTGACAGCCAGCAGCCCAACAGCGACTGGCACACCTTGCTGCGGCCGCGGAAGCCAGCCAGCAGCTGCTGCTGCCGCGTCTGGCACGCGCTTGCAGTGCTGCCACCGCTGCACTGGCAGCTGTGTCGCGCCTCCATGCAGGTCTGCAGTTTGGAGAGACTGTCTCTGCTTGCCGGCCTAATGCACTGCTGCTGCATGTTCAGCATGGCTGCCTCGGCAAGGAAGCAGCCCTGCTGGCCATTGGAGAAGGACGGATTCCACGTGCAATAGCTGACACCCTCACAGGCACCTGCCAAACGCAGCAACCACAAAGCACACAAAGGCAGCAGGCAGCAACACATCTTCGTATGGGAGGGGGTGTGCTTGCATTGCACCACCACTGCACTGGTACCACTGCGCATGCGCTGGTGCCGTGTGGACTGTCAGCTGATGCCGTCTGCCATCACAATGCGGCTGCTGCAGAGTCCAAGCGCTGGACGCCCACTATGTCAGTCAGCTGTACTGCATGACTGCGACTTATGACAGCTGCAGCATGTGACAGGCAGACTCACGCCACTCGCTTGCGCTGCTCTTCTCAGTGCCTGCAGCTGCACTTGACCGCTTGCTGTGGGGCTCACCCTTTTCTACGACGCTGGCGCATGTCAGCGAGTTCGTGACATAGCGCGCGACCACATCGTTCATTGTTCTGTTCAGGGCGTAGGTGACATATGATGGGTGCAAGGCGCACCCCTCGCCTGCGGCAGCAACCATGATTATTGTCAGCAGCAGCAATCACTGCCAATGGAGTTGATGGAGCCATGCAGTGTGCATCTTGACACTGCAGCGTAACACGAAACCAATTTAGCGAGCACCGGATTGCACTGCAGAAGGCAGAAGTGCTCTGCCTATCCAAGGAGCCCCTCACCTGCAAGCCATTCGCACTGCGAAATTTGTTGGGTGGCCCCCAGCAGCGAGCGCCTGTGCCTGCAAAACAGCACAATTGATAAAAGGTTACCAACGGTGCCAGAGCAGTGCACACTTGTGCTGTGTGGCTTGGATCGAGGACATGTGCTCCTGCCGATGGACCAAAGGGGCATCATGCCTCACCTCAGCTGCGCTTCCGGAGACAACTCCACCTGTCGAGCATAGCTGGTGCCAGAAAGCTGCGAGGGTGAAAATGCTTGATAAGTGAGCAGCAAGCCCCTCGCAGGTGACTCAAGCCTGCTGCTGGCACCCCAGCTCACCAGCGCCAGCAGCACCAGAGCAACCACGCTGCTCCTGTGTCTGGCCATTTGCCCTGGCAGTGCTGCTACGTCCTGCTCCGGCTCAGCATAATGCTAATCAGCTGAAAGCGCGCGCCGACCTGCGCGTGTGCGTTTGTCAAAAAATGACTTGTTTTATCTTATAACTAAACAGATTGGGCTGCGATGACGGCCGTCGATGCTTGATACGGGGTGCTAGCCGCTTGGTGCTACAGAGCAAGGCTTCCTTGTCCCTAATCCGGCACTTCTGTTAAAATGGCCCAATCTACAATACTGCAAGCGTGCCAGATCTGGCTCAGTAAAGACAACGGACAAGGGACGCAAACTATACTTGAAATGCACACCTGCCAACAAAAACAGAGCAAAGTCAAGCACAATCCGCTCTACGAGCAGCACGTTGCTTCATCGTCGAAGCTGGCGCCACTTCTCAGGCAGGCCTGACACAGGGAATCCTTGTGCCCTGCGCCCTGCTAACGAACCCGCTCGGTGGTGCGATCGCAATTCACACTGACACTATGATCGCCTGCGTTCACATTCTGATGTGACAGTGCATCTGGCGGGGGAATTCACTGCCAAAAAAAGGGGATGCTCTGTCCCGCATTGGTTGATCCTTCCCTGCTGCTGCTGCATGCAGAACCATCCATATGGTGCAGAATATTCCGTGGTCTTGCAGATTTCACTGTTACCTGATGCTACATGCCGCCAACTCAGCACTCGCAGCCACGTAGCACCAACTCTGGACCAGTGCCTGAAGCCGCATCGTGTTGATCAACGCCGGGTGCTGCCTGACATTTATCGTCGCTGGCAGTAGGCAGCATCACTGTAACCTAGCAGGCACATCTGCTGCGAAATTGAACCTGCAGTCACGTCTAGCATGCGAGGTAGCTGCAGGCGGGGTGCTCTAGAGGGCGTGTAAGAACCGCAGACCAGGAGGGGTGCCACCTGCTGAGAAAGGCAGCTGAAGCATAGGTCAGGCCAGCAAAAGTGGAGCCCCACTGCGCTTGGATGACGTGCTTTCTAGTTGTCCTTGGCGCCTGCCTTGCGGTCAAACAGCTGGTAGCCCACGTGCAGCAGCACGCTTCTCTACGTTCTGCACGGAAGAAAACCTTCCAATGTGTGGGACTTGTAACTTGTATATTGCAGCAGCGCAGCTATCAGCAGCGCGTGCTGTCCTGCCATGGCTTCCTTCAGGAACCTACTACGTAGTTGTTGCACTATGTAAAAGAACGGATTTAGCGGCTCCTATGTGTTGGCAGCAGCAGCAGCAGCAGCAGTAGGGTTAACAGGCTAGGTGGGTGATGGCCAGGCACCCAAACGCTGCATTACGCAAGGCAGGGCTGGGGGCAGGGAACACAATATGGCACGAATATGCACAAACAACAGCGCACACGCAGTCCCCAGCACCGCCTAGGTTGCGCACTTGGCATTGACAATTGTGCACAGCAAAGCAACAGAGATGGCAGCTCCATCAGAAAGCAGAGTGGAAGGGAGCTGCTGTGTGATGTAAAAGAACGGATTTAACGGCTCCTGGGCTCCAGGTAAATGATGTCTCTGATTGACCAGTTGTCGGGAAGTTCAGTGAGTTGTTGCAGCGTAGTGAGTTGCTGCAGCACGCGTGCTGCATCATGCTGCATAACAGCAGTCTGGGTTTTCAGTGGTATGGTTTTTATGCTGGCTGGTCTCAACTGAACATTGAGCCCGCGCATAGGCCGCATATGTGGCAGCAGGCGCTGCAGTCAGGGCTGGATGCGTACAGCCTCCTGATGGTGGCTGCGTGCTGACCCTGCGCATGCAACACACAAAGACGTACATGGGCCAGCATGTATGGCAGAGGGCGTATCGTGGTGAGTGACTTCTCAGAAACGGGGCACATTGCTGCTGCTGCCGCTGCTGCTGCTGCTGCTGCTGCTGCTGATATGCTTTACAGAAGGGCTTCAGCCATCACACAAAGGCCATGTACAATGATACTGCCTGCACGTGTTCGCATCGGGAACGTTCAATGCCATGCTGCTCAGCCAACACTGCACACTGGCGCGTACACGCATTTCACAGTGTTTTGTTGCCACCCGGTCCCCAAAACCCCACACATCTGACCATCCCCTCTTACCAAATTACCAAGTTACCGAATTACCAAAGTAGGGCCACTGGCCCACCCGCAAAGGAGCCAAACAAGGCTCATGGGGTCCACAAAACTCAAAAGAAGACCATCAACCGAAAGAAACTGCAACCGTTACATGAATGTTGATAATACTTTACAAAGCTTGCAAAGCCCCTGCAACAGATTCAGGCATGCACGTCCTCAGCACACAACTCTAACATGGGCAGCCTCGCATGCAGGGGTAGGGTGACACTTGCTTGCCTTTGCTTCTTCATCTTTTTCACAACTCTGATGTGCTGCTGACTAGCACGGCACATGCGGTTTTCCGCACAGCTGCAGCCACATGGCAGACAAGGGTGATGATTGAGGTTATGAGGTACACCCTATGACACATGTTTTACCCCTGAACCTGAGCTTGTGGGCCGCAGCATTGCATGCAGCAGCTACACCCTCTCTCCAAGGAGGGTACTGCTGCTGCTACTTGCTGGTGTGACGGCTGCTGTTCAGCCATGTATGTCGTCATTGTACATGCTTAGCAGTGGCAATACCACGTGGTAATGGATTGCTTTTGCGTGTTCGTATGGGTTGTCTGTGTAAAAGAACGGATTTAACGGCTCCTGGGCTCCAGGTAAATGCAAAACTGCGCACCTCAAGCAATGCTGGACCAGGAGACCCCCGCCCAAGTTCTCCTGGTGCTCCGAGTGGGCTGCCATGCAGGCACGCATTCCTGCAGCAAGGACTCAAATATCCAAACATACCTGTAGCGCAGAGAATTGAAGGGCAGAAGTGTCAACGAGTGCACACCCCGGGGGGGAGGCACCCGTGACACCTGCGCACCACCTTGAAGTAGTCTCCAGTAGACCCCATGTCAGAGCCCGTCATGACAATAACACTCGCAGCAAAACGCAGCAGCAGCACGTACACACCTCTGTGCACATGAGCGTACTAGTCAGTTTGGGGGTCGCAGAGCTAACTCCACTTCAGGATGTCCTTGTTGTGGTGCAGAAGTTGAGTCTTTGTCACACTTGATGTTTGATTGCTTTGCTACTTCTGCTCAGAGGGATAGTATGTTTGCCGAGATCAGATCTATGCCTGGTTGCGCTGAAAAGTTGCGCAGCGTTTTGTCCATGGCTGATTCGTCAATCAAGGTGTTGCGTTTTGTATCTGATGATATTTGGGGCAGTTCTGGAAGATGTCAAATGGTGTCACCGTGTATTGCTGCTTTTCTTGTCAAGTCTTGGGATGTGCGCAATGCATGCAAACATTCTGGAGCAGTGCTCCCTTCTCTTTCCGCCCCGATGGGGCGCGGGGCCGATGGCGCTGATGCTATGGCTTGAATGGGTAATATGATGATGATAATTGTACATGCTTAGCAGCATCACTTGCGTGCGCTGGAGCTGATTGCTGACGTGGCTGGGCACCGCAGGATGGCAGCAGCCCTGCTTGTTGCTGCTGCTGGGCGTTGGTTGTTGCCTGTCTGTTTGGTGAACCCCAGCAGCAACGGAATACAGATTGTTTTTCACTATCGGATACGGAACACATTAAGGCATTCTACACTTCGTCGGTCATCTTGCACAGAAGCACATCATCCGCACATCATCCGCACGGATTGGCACATAACTACCACAGATGATTTGAACAACAACATATGTGAAGCGCAGCTCGTTCTGCGCTGACAGAATGTGCTGCCGTTTCTGCTGCGGTAGAAACCGCCGGCCATGCAATCGTGCAGCCATGCATGGCTGCATGCACGCTACGAAAATGCTTCTTGTTATGGCACTTATTCTATACATACGAGAGTAATGGCAGCAGCAGCAACCTCCAAGGCCGCCGCATGCGGCAGGTGTGCCGTGAAGGTGGTGACAGCTTGACTCTCGCAGTCAGCCAGCCAGCACGAATGGCACATTAAAACCAAGGATTACTCGAACAATGACATATGTAGAGCGCAGCTCCTTCTGCGCTGGCATAACTTGCTGCGCAGCATGCAGTGTCTGCTGCGGTAGAAACCGCAGGCCATACATTCGTGCATGTCTGCATGCATGCTGCGATTATGTTATGGCACCCATATACATGTATACATGCGCAATCATGGCAGGAGCAGCAACCTTCAGGGCTGCGCTGCAGCTGCAGCAGGTGTGCCATGCAGGTGGTTGCAGTTTGACTCAATCAGAATCTTGCAGTCAGCCAGCAGCCATGATGCTTGAAAACGCTTGCAAGAAGTTTCCGCTGACTAGTAGCAGGTGTTGACATGCACACCACAGGCAAGGCGTTCCCCTATGCATGGTTGTTGCGATGAAGCACTAGCCTGCAGCAGGACAAAGTGCCGCAGCTGTTACTACGAGACAGCAACAAACGTACCGTACACCTCATTATCATCAAGTATAAAGTCTCAAATTTAGCATCGCCAGTGATGCCAAATCCTTCCTTGAACAACAGCCACACAGTGGTGTGCCGCACGGAATGGCACATCACTACTATTGGAAACTCAAACAACAACATATGTGGAGCGCAACTCGTTTTGCGCTAGCATGCCAGCGCATAACGTGCTGCTGTTTCTGCTGCGGTAGAACCGCAGGCCATACAAGCCTGCATGGCTGCATGCATGCTTCATACATGATTATTGTAAGAATTGTTACGGCACGCATTTCGTGCATGCGCAATTAATGGCAGGAGCAGCAACCTCCAAGGCTGCAACGCAGGTGTGCCGTGCAGGTGGTTACAGTTTTGGCTTTTGCAGCCAGCTAGCCAGCCTGCGGCACGCAGCTGGTCTCGCAGCTGGTCATGCAGAATTCCTCCAGGCCAATCCGAGTACATGCCACATTTTGAATGCCTGATCACAACAGCGACCGTCAACGGCTTTGCTTGCGGCAGTATGCAGCATCATCTCAGTCCAGGCTAGCAGCAGGTCAGCAACGCTCCTGCACGGTGAATCACCTGCTGGTCCAGCACATTAATCATCAGCTCTTCATAGCAGGTGGCGCCGCAGCACTTGTTGTGGTGGCCGCCATGGCAGCACAGCCACGCCGCCACAGGTGTGCCTGTGCTGTAGCTCCCGGCCTGCTGACTGCTGCTGCTCAAAGACCTGCGTGTATACACACCGGCAGAAGTTGTCGATACACCTACTAGTACCCGTCAATGCATCAAGAACACTATTGCTTGCTGCTGTTTGCTCCATGCTTGCTGCTGACCATAAATCTTGCATGTAACAAGCTGCTTGCGCTACATGAATGTGCAACCGCAGTCACTGGACTGCTCTGTTTTGTGCCTGGTGTTTGCAGGATGCAACGACTTAATCAACCCGGAGGACACCATGTGTCCGCTGAGTAAGAATAACTCGTATCTGTAATATGTCCATTACAACAACTAACATTATGGCTTTGAAAATGCAACCACCCAGTAATTAAGCTTTGCCAATACCCTTATAAGGTAATTACCTCTAATGCCTGTGAACCTGCATGTGAGGGATACTTGCACTAGCTGTCCTGCAAATGCCATGTGTGCGTGTACCATCACCATCAGCACCGGTGCTCTGTTCTACAAACACGGGAGGGGGGGGGCTGCTGGTGGGGAGTACTGCTTGGATTGCAACTTTGCACTGTGCAGCAGCAGCAGCAGCAAAAGCAGCGGTGGTGTGCAGCAGCGCCCGGCGCATGCATGAAACCTTGCTCCCTAATGCCAGCATTCCGGCAGCCTGTGTTGCTTGACTCTGTATTCAACTTACAATGCAGATCTCAAGTTTGGTCTGCAGACATTCATTCGGAATGGACTCAGCGCTGGTGGCGTCAACCTGGAGTACAAGAACAGCGGCAAGCGCGGGGTGTGGCTGGCACCAGCCTCCCTCACACTAGTACTGTGCTTGTCCGCCGAACTTCTGCTTGCTTCATGATCAGGAAGTTTTGAGGGATGCTCAGGTGCGTGCGTGCGTAGACTCTACTTTTGCTCCCTGGAGGCGGAAGGGCTGGTGCCCCCAAAGTGGCTCCATTGGCCTCCACATGCTTCCTCAACTGCTCAACAGGTGCTCAGCTTCAACTTTGTCATAATGCTGCATGATGCAGTGCATGAAGCGAGCAGTGCTTGCATTCTTGAAAGCGGTCAGGGGCATCTGCTGTGCTTGCCAGGCTTGCTTCAGTGCTGCTTTCTGTTACAGCGAATTGAAACATTTCAGCACAGACATGGATGGTGTCAGCTTGCTTGATCGCGCAGCTCTGCATGAGAAGGTTCGGGTGACTCTGCTTCGCTGTTTGGCTAGGTTGAACTGCTGCTGCTGAATACACCTGTAGTGCCACCGACATGCAGGAGATGTTGGTGCACAAGCAGCTCAAAGTACTGACCACCCAGCACCAGCAAGAGTTGCCGCGCTGAGGCTGCTGTCCTCGCAGTGTCAGACACACCAACGCCAGCACAGCTGCTAGTAGAGTATGATACGACTAGGGTATATCAAACGTATGATACCAATTGCACAGACGTGCCTGATTGCTGTGTAGATGCAGCTGCCAAGTGCACGAAAACACTTCCCTGGGCATCGGGTGCGGCTCCGCCAGCTGAACACGGTCTCACAAAGAAGGCGTCATCCACAACCACCCACAGTGTGCTTCTTGCTGCTTTTTCCCCAAAGCACTGCTGTCCCCTGCTTTGCCGCATTGCAGCCTGCATTGCAGAGCCATTGATGCGATGAACCCTTGCCCATCATCATGATGTCCAATGATGTGTATGATACACAAATGCGTGGCAGCCGTTGAAGAACCAGCCTTACCTGAAGTCCTCCGCTGCTTTGTCCAACATTACATCCTCCTGCATCCTGTCTCTTGTGGGCACCCGCAGCAGCCGTCCACAGCTGGAAGGCCCGCTGAGCAGTCAGGCGCTCTGCATCGTGCATGGCCATGCTCTGCCAGACTGCTGGGCCAGCAGTTGCACCCATATACTCAGCAGGCGTGGCCATGGCTGCTGTGCATGTATTAAATTGGACCCGAAAGCTGACATCATCCTTCAATTAGCACAGATAATTGGGTGCGCTACACAAGGGCAGGGCTCGCAACCACTTCGTCGGGAGGGCTATTTGGGACGCAGATCCCCATTGTGACGAATTCTGGCAAAATATTTCGTCCGGTTGGAAGGATCTCCGTGCGACAACGGGTGGTTGCGTCTTTTTGCTGCTGTTTCCATACAGTTTCCCGCCAAGAGTGCACTCAGCGCCGCGCAGCGCCGCTCTCCGGACAAAGTTGCGCATATGGCCATGCAGGGAGCATCATCTGGCTGAACGAAATCGTCACAGGCTGATCGTGGCCCCTGGTCACGGGTCTCCATGGAAGTTTGAGGCAGAGGCACCATATGGACATGGTTTCTGCGGTACAGGTGCGTATGAAGATGATGCTTTGATGCGGGCCAGCTTGCCTGCATGGCAGCACACTCGGAGCACCAGGAGAGCTTGAGCGGGCCGCTCCTGGTCAAGCATTGCTTTGAAGGTATGACGTTTTGCATTTACCTGGAGCCCAGGAGCCGTTAAATCCGTTCTTTTACATGCATGCACTGCTGCTCCTCTGAGCAGCTGCCATAGGAAAATGGCACGCCTGCAAAAGTCAGCAGCCTGCAGAGGGCAGCATGCAGCAGCAAAGAAGAGCACATCTGCAGACAGGCGACGAGTCCAGCTGCTATCCTGTACGCAGTGGACGAGACCACGCATGACGGTGGAAGCAGCCAGCAGCCGTAGCACGAGAAGCAGAGGCTTGTTGACAGGAATTAAACGCCTCAGGCCATAACCCTGCAAGCGGCCTAGCACAGGGAACACATGGCACTAGCAGTGATCGCTGCCATCATGATGGCGGCAGCTGCAGAGGCAGCTGCACACCAACACTGCATATGTGCAAGCTTGCCTTGGGTGCTGTCTGCTGGCCAAGCACTGTAAAGGGTTGCAGGAAGACACACTTTGCAAAGCACAATGCAGCAAGTGCGGCACTCACAACAAGCACGCGCGGTGACAGCAGGTATGACAATCTGTGTGCTGCTTGCATTCAGGCGCACATCATGCATGGCTCTGCTACGTCACCAGAGGGCTGGTGCGATGTGTTGATGCACCTGTGCATTGATGAGTGACAGTGCTGGTGTTACCCACTGACCCAGCACTGATGATGATGATGACCCAGCACTGTACCACCAGTGTACCACATTCATAACATAGTGCTTTGCTTACATTGAAGCAGTTGAGGCAGCAGCAGGAAGGCTTAGCTCATTCTGCGTCTGCAGCCGCCTGCTGCAACCCACACTTGCTCAGCGGCATGTTGCACCGTGCAACTTGCAAGCAATTGCATACCACCAAGCCTGTCCCACACTTCTATCCCCTCTGCCTCACGAAGTGTTGTCCTTCAAGACATATATTTGATCGATCAAAGTGCATTGAAAGGCCACACAAAATGCAGCTGCGGTGCATGCTTGCTGCATGGCCCCAAGGCGTGCTTGCACAGACCAAATGAATTGCATACAAACAGCAGCAAACCAGCACGCAGTCAATCCGGAATGCTGCCATCACCGAGCGGCTCCTGGCCAGAGATCTTAAAGCTTTGGACCTGATCAAGCAGCGGCAGCACTGCGGTCGCCAGAGCTCTGGCTACTGTCCAGCAGCAAGCATGCCAGATGCACAGGCTAGTGTTAGCATCTGCTGGTGCTGCTGTCTGCAGCAGCATCACAGTGTCCGACACCAACCTGTCTTGATGTTGCAGGCGCTCCTGCACACAAAGCAGCACAGAATGCTTGCAAGCGGGTGCATGCGACACTCATTTCTGCGCAACCCTGCTTACATGCCGCATCATGGCAGCTCTTCAGCTGCCCAATCCCCCATCGCGTTGACTGCGCGGGGAAATGCTTGTGTCGTGCTGGTCTACGCACCCCGACAGGCCGCAACATAATGCAGCAAATGGCTTGCAGCCCATGCGCAGTGCGCAGAACAGCTGCTAGCTGCGCAAAACAGCTGCCATGACAGCTGATCAGCCGCATATCAGCCACAAACCTCAAGTCCCACTCATCTGCACCTGTCATGAGTCAGGCTTGTGTCATGCAATGCAGACAAAATCTCTCTCAAACACATTCTTCATTGCTGCCCTGCGCACCATGCACAGCACCAAGTACACCAGCACAGGCAGCTGCACACAACACGCACAGCTTCTTTGTAACCAGACCGATACAGAGCTGCACGTTCCTAGGCTGAAGCAGCTGCAAGCAGCAGCACCACGGGCTCAGTGCAGGGCCCAGGGCTTGCGTGCTGCTGCTTGCCGTCCTCAGGAGTCCTTCAGGTCCTGGGTGCTCATGCATGCGGCTATCATGGGCGACGGCTGCCGCCACTCCCAGTAGTTTATCAGCTCGCCGTTGGGGCGCGGCTCTGAGGTGCTGAAGGGCTGCTGCGGCAGGCACGGCAGCTGCGCTGTGACCTTGTGACAGGTGTACTGCAGCAGCAGCAGCAGCAGCAGCAGCAGCAGCAGCAGCAGCAGCAGCGGCGGCAACAAGACAATAGCGGCAACGGGCAGTTGGTGTGTCAGTCACTTGTGCATGCACTGCCATGCCTACCATGCGCTACTACCAAGGAGCAACCTGCTGTGGCAGTCATCAAACGGCTGACTAGCTGTCAAAGGGGCGCGTATGAAGGCTTTTTCAAGCGGTGCTGCTCACAGACAACACGCGTTTTGGTGCGTGCATGTCTTGTAGTTGCATTCAGCCCTGCACGGCTGCGCAGCATAGCGCTGCCTTGTCTCTAAAGCTGGGTGTGCTTGCCTGCGTCAACAACCCTGGGTATGACGTGGACTCCTGCATCTCAACTAACGAGTGGTAGCTGGCCACCTCAATGCACAACTGCACCAGACAGGCAGCAGCAGAAAACTAGTGGGTGTTGGGCATCGCTGTATCATGGTGCAGGAAGGTGACTTGCAAGTTGACCCGGGCGTGCATGGATGGCAAACACACAGAACAGCAGGCAGGAGATGCAACGGGCGAGGTGATTGTGGGTTTGGTGTCTGCAACCGCGGGCATCAACTTGCATTTCTTTTGACAGGAATTGCTTGGCCCCCACGTGAGTCTGCAATGACAACCAATCCACCAACCAAGGCGTGGGGTGGCGCCTGCCCAAGTCAACATTCCTGCCAGCACGCATCCTCGGTCCTGCAAGCCCACACTGTCCCCCCACCTGCTGCCTCCAATCCTGCGGCAGCGCTGTGGCCAGCTCTTCGCTAACCGCCCGCACTGCTGCTGCCTGCCACTCCTCCCGCCCGATCATCTTCTCGGACAGCGGCAGCCCCCGCTGCCGCAGCCTGCCGTCCGGCAGCCGCTGACCAGCCTCTATCAGCACCTGCGACGTGCAAAGGGCAACACTGCCGTGGAAATGCTGAGTGCTGAAATGCTGAAAGTTTGCACTGGGGCACGTGCTGCGAAACGTGATCTGCTGCTTTCTGGATGCGCCCCTGTGCACCTGACAAGCATGTGGCCCTGGTGGCTGTGGGACCAGAGAGCTGCATAAGACCGTCACCGGGGCCCAAGTGTGCCTGACACAATTAAGGGTGCACCGCTAGCCATCAGGCTGCCGCGGACCAGCTTCAAATGACAGCGTGACAGGAAAGTGACACCACACTCTGTCAATTGCTGCTAACCTGCCCAGTGACAGCACGATAGGTGTGTTGTTATCGTGACACCTGCACATGCGCTGGTTCACCATACACGCATGCGGGCGATGCTTGATGGTGCCAAATACAATGCGACAGGCAAAGCCACAGCACTTCTGCTTGCCTATGCTGTTGCTGCTGTTGTCAATGCACTGCAAGTGCACATGCATGCTGCACCTCATCAGCAATTCTGCTTCTGCTTGCTTGTTGCTGCTGCTGCTCTGCTGCAATTACTGCGTACCTGGCCAGCGCTGTTTTTGATGTACAAGTTGAGCACATTCACCATCCGCAGTGCTCTGCTGCTTGCGCCTGAGCCGTGTATTGTCAAGACGCTCTCAGCATTGGCAACCTGCAGGCATAACCAACAGCACGGCGCAGCTGGCGGCATCAGCTGCTGCTGCATGTTTCGCTGCAGACAAGGCAAGCTTACCGACCACAGGACGAGTGCCCTATGCTGTTGTTCGGGCTGAGGTCAAAGATGCATCACGGAAGATACTTGCAAGGCATCAATTACTGCACGCGGCTACTGTAAGCGCACAGAGCACGCCTTGCTGTTGCTTGTGCAGGTTGTGTGCAGTAGCAGTGTCTCCAGCTCAACGGCTGCCTTTGACATGAAGCTAACAGTGCAACACACGGGCTCCAGGGTTGTTCTCGTGCAAGTGTGCAGAGCGCAAGTATACTCTGCCTGCATCTTGCAGGTGCGCAGCGTGTTGTGCATAAGCGCTTGGCAGAGCTTGCACTCATAGCTGCGCCACCATACTCACCTCCTCATAAAGGTCGGCAATCGTCCTGGCAGTGCCGTGGCCGTACAGCGACGTGTTGATGCCATGCCGTTGCTGCAAGAAAAGTGCCACAGCAGCAAAGCTGTGGTATCAGTACTCCTAACCAACAGAAACTGAAGTGTAGTGGCAGCTGTCGGCTGCAGCGCAGTACACATGTGTGTGCTGTTTGGCAGTTGCCGCAAACGGCCAATGTTTGAGGAGCCCTCACTATGTCAATGGCTGTTATGTGAGCTGCAGGCGCGGTGTTGCCAGCAAGCCTATGACTGTGCAAGTGCATCTGCTTGCTCAAACCAGCTGCGAGCTGCCCTGCAGTTGTTGCGCACCAGCCATGCCGACAGCTCCACAGCACTGCTTCCTGCAAAGGTGCTGCCGTGGTTGCTGGTTGCAGCTGTTGCAGCCATGTGGCGAGCTGCAACAGCTGCGCCACCTACGATGCGCCGCTTTGATGCTGCTGCAGGTGTTATAGGCGAGATTTGGGCATGTTCAGGCTTAGCACAGGCAGGTTGGGGAAGCTGTGCCTTTCAAGAAGATGTCTGAGCCTGCTGTCCCTTAGCTTTGGCACAGCTGCTGCTGCAAGCATGCAGAATTAGGTGCAGAGCTACTGCCAGCAGTTCTGCTTATCAGTGGTTGTCATTTGAACAAAACGACCTTTGAGAAGGCCGAGCAGCAGTGCTGGGCACGGCGCTGTACACCAGCTGTTGTAGCAGTGAGCACTCACCATATGCTAGCCTTTGTGGTGTGTTGCTGCCCAGTGCCGAACGACCAGACCGAAGAAGCATGCAACCTACTGTAACTAGTACTTAACTACAGCCATAGCTATGGCTGTGCACGGCACGTCTGTGCAACAAGCAGCCAACATTTCAAGCCGGTCTTCGGGAGTCACAGGTTCTTTGAAAGCCACGGAGGTCAAGCACATTGACATTTGTAGGTTTCATTCGGTTTTTGATCAACCTTTGATTGACTGAGTGAGACAAGCCCAGGTGACACATGTCATAGCGACAACAGGGCAATGGGGCTTCGCAAAAACCAACAATACATGTTCAGAAATGTACGTGTTATTGACCACATGATCTTACAGATGTTATAAGGTTTGAACAAGCAGCACGCACACCTTATTCTGTCCGATGCACACACCGCATCTCCGGCATCCGGTACGCCTGTGGTGTTGTGCCAAGCCACCTCAACAATAGCAGTATAGTTCGGGTTCGATCTAAACGCAGCAGAAAGTGGTACTCAGGTGCGCAGGTGACATCTCACACACACAACACACACACACACACCTGCAGCAAAACTGCCACCAAGCCAGCTGCAGCGTCTTATGCATGGCAGCAGGCTGGCCTGACGCTCCTCCAGCACGGAATCTAACAGCGTCATCCTGCCACAATGCTTCCTGGACACTGCATGGGTACAGCCATACAATCATGCAGCACAGCCTGCAGCAGCAAGCCAGTTTTGCCACACATTCCATGTGAACACTTGGGCAGCTGTGGACTCGCTTGCTGCAGCCCGTAACCAACACCGTCTGAACCACTGTTCGTTGCCGCTTATTTGCTGTGTCTGTTTCCCAGTAGTGGACCTGCACAGCGCATGGCATCCAACGCCAGTGCATCTGTGTCTCTGCATTGAGCGCAGCAAGGGCGCATAGCAGGGACTGGCGTGCACTGACAGCTGCAGCAGCACAGGCTGCACTGGCCTACGCCTGACTGACCGTGCTGTGTAGCCATGGGCGCACTGCATGTTGAGATAGGCATCATGGTGGCTATATTGGTGGGAGCCTGGGCTGCAAAGGTGAGCTAGCTCAGGGCAGGCACAGCAGCCCACCAGCTAGCCATTGCATGCAGGCACATGTAGTACTGGCGTAGCCCTCAGCACACTTGCTTGCCGCTTTGCTTGCCAGTTCACCTGCACACAGACGACTTCACCTTTCCAGCAGCCAACAGCCAGCCACATTCCAGCCAGGCAGCAAGCCCAATCAGTAGCCGGGGTGCAATTCTCGGGGTGGTGGACAACCCACACAGCACCGCCCCCCAACAGGAGGCTATCATGGCCAAACACCGCACACATGAGATGTTGCACAGCAGCCACAGCTGAGTACATCACAGCCAGCCAACGCATTGGAACGTGAAGCCAGGCCTGGGCTCTGGACTGCTCTGTGTGATGTGAGACGCAGCAGGCAGGTCATCAGTCATGCTCAGGAGTCCACAGTAGTTGGATCCTTGATGATGGTGTGAGCTTGCTGATTTGTGTCGCTCCTGAGCACACAGCAGGGGTTGACTCTCTGCCGTTGGGCTTGATGGACTGAGCCTTTCCACACATCTGTAATGCTGCTCTTGGCCCTGCCTGCAGGTGGCAGCTGTTGCGCTGTACCTGTATTGCCACAGACGGTGGGTGCAACAGTGGGGACAAGCACTGCAGGGTGTTATTGTATCTGGCATGCAGCACATTGATGCGGCTAATAACAGGGTGCGGGATCATGCTCCCGCAGTCAGGCATACTGTTGCGTGGTCAGCAGATAAGCTGATGTGGAAGGCACATACATAAAAAAATCCTGCATTGCCACACATATGTTACTCATATCATAATAAGTAGTTGTATATTGTGGCCCTTTAATGCTAGTAGTACTTGCTGTAAGTGTATTCTGTTCTATTACTATTATCAACTATTCTTTAGGATCTGCTTGGATGTGTTGCCGTGCATGCTGCCCGCAGGCGGCTGGGGCGACTAGCAGCAACAGGGCAGAGCTTGCCTGCTGCCTGCCACATCCACAAGCCAACCCCACAGCCTGTCATAACATCACTGCCAGTAATGCACTACGCAGATGCAGTGCAGCAGCTGAAATCTGGCCACTTGGCCAACAGCACGAGCAAGGAAGGACCGCCACAACATGCAGCAGCAGGAGCAGCAGCAGGAGCAGCAGCAGGAGCGGCAGTCACGTCACAACAGCACGCTGAACCGCAGCAGCTTGACACGGGATCACAGCTTGACCAGCAGCAGTTTCCAGCTGCGCCAGCAGCGGCATCAGCAGCGCAGGACCAGCGTGGGACTGAGTTGTGCAGAACCATCACTCCTAGCCTGTCTGCTGATGGTGTTGATGCTGGTGAAAGTGTCCCTCCGGGTCAGCCACCAACGGGTGGCGCAGAGGCTGAGTGCTGCCCCATCTGCTTTGGCGAGTACGATGCAGCCAACGTCGAGGTGAAGCAGCTGCCGTGCAGGCACTACTTTCACCCCGAGTGCATTGACGCGTGGCTTGTCCGGGACAACACCTGCCCATTGTGCAAGAGCTGTGTTTGGGTCCCTAAGCCGTCACCAGGGTCGGCAGCAGTGGACGATGCAGCCCAGCCGCGGCTGCAGCAGGAGCAGCCAGGCCAAAGCCACAGGCATTTACTGCGTGTGGTTGTAATTGGCGAGCCATTGCCACGCCAGCAGCAGGCCTAGGTTGACCAGTGCATCAAAGACAGGGGCACGCAGGTGTGTTGTACTGCCTGAAGTGCAGGGCCTTGCAGTGGTTTGTTACATAGCGTATAAAAAGCAGCAATGCGCAAAAGAGTGCACTAGTGCAATGCAAGGCCACCACCGGACGACGAGGATGTCTAGCAGCAGGATGATCAAAGCACCAGAAGTCCTGACATGACATACCTGAAGGGAAGCATATGAGGCCATGTGTCTCCTGTCCTGGCTGTACTGCTTGTAACCTGTTGTGACTGTTGTGCCTTTTGTAATTGGCATCGGTAAACGTCTGTTTGAATGTCATGCATAGTTTACCTGCCTTTGCATACCTGATTCTTCAATTCATCGTTGTGCATGCCAGCGGCGAGTGGTTTGCTTCTCCACATACAAGTAAAGTACGCATGCTCCACCCGGCGAAGGAGTGGGCATCGCGGTCAGGAGTCACAGAAAGGCTCAGAGCAAGCGTGGATGCGAGGCATTACTTAAGTTAGGGGGCGCCGCTGCAAGTTCTTGCATTCGCTTTGCTGCACAGCTCACTGCAAAGCTTGCATCTGCTCGTTGATTAGTGGAAGGCTTGCAGGCCTCCTCAACTATTGGTATTGAGACGCATCCAGGTTTGACAGGATGGGTCAAACCTGCCAGCAACATTGCAGGATACGTCATGCATTGCCGTGCTGATGTTTGCAGGAGCGCTTGTACAATGCCTGGGGTTTGAGCATGGCCCATGCATTCATGGCAACAGGCTGCTTCAGGTGCTGTTGTGGTTGGACGCAAGTGTGCCTGCTGTATTACGGCTCGTCACGTAATTGCCGTGGTGATTGGTTATGCAGGCCGACTGGCTCTTCCATCTTTGCAGAGCTGTGCCATGCGTGGCATTGCATGCAGGTCATGTGTCACTCGCATCAGGTGATGCTTTGATGCCGGCCAGCTTGCCTGCATGGCAGCACACTTGGAGCACCACGGGAGCTTAACCAAGCCGTTCCTGGTCCAGCATTGCTTTGAAGGTATGCGTTTTTGCATTCACCTGGAGCCCAGGAGCCATTAATTTTGTACTTTTAATCATGGTATGACAACATGGATTGACAGTGTGCACTGTAGGCAGGGTGACATTATGTGCATGTCTTGTGGTGTCAGGTCATTTGATTGCAAAACATTGGAACATTGACAGGAATCAGCTCTGCATGCGAAGCACAGGAGCGTTCGCAGCTGGATTTTTTGCATGTTGAGTATTTGCCACACGGTGTACACTGCACAGCATATTTGGCAGTGTCTGAACCATGTCATGGCGATACAGGTGTTGTTCAGGTTGACGGGTATCAGACCCATTAGCTGCATTGAGCCGTGGTGTGCCTCGTCATATTGCATCTGGTGCTGCACGTGGTCCTCAAAAAAAGCAGCAGCACTCCTACCCAGCCGGAAGGCTGCGCTGGTGTCTATATGCATGCGTCTGATGCTGTGGCCTGAAGGCCAGGCCATAGCATGGGATCGGCAACATGACCATGATGATGCATTCTTGTTATGCTCGTGCTGTGCGGCTATCAGCTGGATTCAACGGCGGCGCCATTGGGGAGCGCATTGGCGTGCCGGTCACCAGCAGCGCAAGTCAGGTTGTTCTTAGTGAAACACCAGTTGTCTAAGTTCAACCCGGTAACGTACCGCAGCTTCCTCTAGGCAACGCATCTTGAAGACAGGAGCAGGTTGTTGCCGTTCATGATTGTACCTGGCAGCTGCAGCACTGTACCTGGTAAGCGGGCACTAAATGCGCCATGCAGCTGCATGCATGACATGTGGTTGCCTTGATATAGACAGCTGCATTGTACATAATGCAAACTTGTGCTCATATTCACTAGCAACAGGAAGCGCATTTCAAGTGTGGCAGCTGCCACATCATGCACAATGTGCTCAGCAGAACTTGCCAGCACCTTGCAGTTGGCACTCTGCCGTCCTTTCCTCGGCACTTTTCAACCGTGCCAACAGGTGCAGCTCCTTGCATCCCAGGCTGGCAGGAAGTAACAGAACAAATAACCGTGGTGCTTAGGGTTGCTGAGGTAACACCCCTGCAGGAAGCGTGGGTTGCCTTGTCAACAGTTAAGTGCTAGCAGAGTCATAAGCGCATTACGTTGCCAGCGGTTGCGAAGCAAGCCACCAACGATTATTACCCGGAGCTGTCCATCTAGCAGCCCAGCCCCTAACAGACAGCAAGCGATATGGCAGAAGAAGAGCAGCAGTTTCATGAAGAGGAACAGTATGAGGAGGACGGCATGGAAGCAGAAGGTGCTGGCGAGGAGGGGCACGAGGATGCTGCCGATGTAAGCTGCTCTGCTGATTCAGCGTCCTACATTGCATGGCCATTATACTTCTGATAACCCTGTGGCGCCTGCCCTACATGCTGAGTTGCACACGCGCCCTGACCACTGCCTACCCCATGCTGCTGCTGTGACACAGCTGGGTGGGAGGTCCCCTTCGGCCCTGCCTACTACCATGCATCACGGCTAAGAAAAAACAAAAAGAAAGAAAAAATATAAAAAAAGAAAAATGCCGTGCTTTGCATAGGAGCTGGAGGCTATGAAGCAGAAGCTGAAGGAGCTTGAACAGGAAGCAGCAAAGCTGCGTAGCACACAGGTGGGCTTGGCAGGCATTACATATTGGCAGGGACGCAAAATCCCGTGCATTTGAATGGCTGTGCCAAGATGGCAGCAGCAGTAGCAGCAGCTATGCGCTCATAGCTATGAGCAGCAACAGCAGCTGCAGCACAATGGTGTGGCAAGCCATGAAGCACCCAAATGGCTATAATGCCGCTGCACCATTCATCAGCGCTCTGCCTACAACATGTGTATGCTGCCCTGTGCATCAATGCTTTCCGTGTGCGCTCCATTGGATGCGGTTCCCACTCTTGCACCACCCTGCTCCCTCTGCTGCACAATATATCTCACACCCAGCAGCAAGGTGGCGCCGCAGAGGAAGCAGAAGAGGAGCCATCAGGCGAGGCTGGCAGCAAGGAAGAGGCAGACACACGCTCCGTGTTCGTGAACAACGTGGACTGGGGTGCCACACCAGAGGAGCTCCAGCAGCATTTTGCAACTTGCGGCACGGTCAACAGGGTGACCATCCTAACGGACAAGTTTGGCAATCCCAAGGTGGGCGGGCAGGCGCTGCTGTGCCTCGCAGCAGCAGCGGCTGCAGCACGAAGCACCAGCACCAGGGTATGCTGAGTACCGCCATTTGCTGCTCGTGCTGATTCTGTGCCAGCGCTTTGTCTGCCTCACTGCTTGCACCTTGCTCCGCGTGACTGTGCATGCATCTGTCCTGCAATTGGCTTGGTTGGCCTGCCGCCCTAACCTTTACATCCTTGTGGGCATCTGTGCTGCTGTGCTGTGCTGTGCTGTGCTATTAGGGGTTTGCGTACATAGAGTTCCTGGAGGCTGATGCAGTAGACAATGCCATCATGCTGGACAACAGCGAGCTGCGGGGGCGGCAGATCAAGGTGTGGGCCATGGGGCAAGCAGACACAGTCGGTGGGGCTGTTGTTAACGCAGTAGGAGGGTGACATGTGACATGCCACACTGCCTTCTTTCTCCTTGAGAGCTTGAGTCCCGCTCGCAACTCAGCATGGGTGACTGCCAGAGCATCAGCCTGCGTTAGGTCGTGACACATCGCCAGGGCGCATGCAGCTTCCTGCTTGGGGTTTCACCAGCTGGTTTGCGTTTGAGTACCGCATGTCCTGAGGCCGTACCCTCTGGAGCCCTCTGCGTGTGTACTTGCAGGTGGCCGTGTTGCATGCATGCTTGCCAGCTCGTCCTCTTCCAGCGTGTACATGCGCGCTGTCGTGCATCGCCTGCTGGTGCTGATGCAGGTGGCTGGTAAGCGCACTGTTTGTCCAGAGTCTCACAACCAGACCAGGCCTTCAGGGCAGGCAGGGGTTGCGGGTTCATGGTGCATAAGCTCCATCACACCCCACTGCATGCTGCTGTTGCTGCTGCAGGTGATGCGCAAGCGCACCAACGTGCCCGGACTGAAGCGCGGGCGGGGCAGGGGCAGGGGCCGAGGTTTCTACGGGGCCCCTCGCGGCCGCGGCGGCTACCAGGGCGGGTACGGATATGGAGGCGGATACGGATATGGATACGGCGGGTATGGGTAGGTTGCTGCATGAGCAGTACTCGTCGGCTGCCTCAAGCAGTGGGCCGACACTCTGGATGCCTGCTAGGATTTGTGACGTGCTGCGCAGCGTGCTGCTGATGCACTGGTGGGCAGGTGTGTTGCTGGGCTTTGCGTGTGTGATGTGGCATGCCACGTGGTCTGGCAGCGTGATGCGCTGCTGCATTGCAAAACACCGGCTCATGAAGCAGGCTTGTGTTTTGACTCCTCGATGTCTTTAATCGTGATGCATGGTTAACAGAAGCTGATCAGGCTGTGCTCTGTCATCTGTCTGCCTCGCTGTCTACAGGTACGCACCAAGGGGCCGCGGCAGAGGCAGGGGTTATGCGCCTTATTGATGCGCGCTGATGCTGGGGTGACTGCTGCCCGGCAGCTGCAGCAGGAGGCAGCGGGTCCCATGACGCGCATTCCGTTCCAGATGTGCAGCTGACGGCTGGGTTGCTGCTGTTGCTGCAGTAGCAGCGTGGCTCGGTGTGCTATAAAATTAACAATTTGTAACATGCTGCTTTGTACTTCCTGGGCTTTTTTGGTGGTGAACCGTTGGAAGGGCAAGTGGTGCGCCGCTTCAAGCACTAGCTAGCTAGCGCCACAGCGTGTCAACAAAGCAAGATGTAGGGTCCTCGCTGCAAGTTGATGTCCAATTTATAGTGGCTGCAGCTGGGACTATTCCAAAGTGACAAGGTAGCATACGCGCGTCCGCGCTCCAGATTGCTGCACTGACTCCTGACCGTCATCATCATGATCATCATGATCATCATCATCATGATGATCATCAGCATCATATTACCCATCCAAGCCATAGCATCAATCCTGACACTCAGTGTGTTCCCTATAAAAGCACAATCTGGTTCCGTTGCTGCTGCGTTCCATCCTTGGCGTCCAAGGAAGCAGCTTGATGATGCCAAATCAATACCGGCTATAGCTAATCAAGTTGCAATTGGTGTTGCTTGCGGCAACACCTCTGCTGATGCCACAATATGCAGGGCTGCTTTGCCCCAGCTTTCCAGCGTCAACTCTTCATTCTGGCGTGCTCAAATCCATTCAGGATTGTGGTTCAACAACGAGGCGGGGCAGATCCTGAACATAACTGCTGTCTGCAGCAAAAAGCAGCAGCAGCAGCAGCACACCACTGTTGCTGTTGTTTAAACAACATATCCACATCGCTGGCAATGCTGAAATCAACACTGTACATTCGATGTTAGTAAAATGTACCGTATGTGTGTTGCTGTCTCGTAGTAACAGCTGCGGCACTTTTCGTGCTGCAGGCGAGTGCACGTACTTCATTACGACAACCATGGGACGGGTTGCCTGCGGAGTGCATGTTAGTACCTGCTATTAGTAATCTTTAGCCCGTGGCAAGCGTTCACAAGCATTATGGCTGGCTGGCTGCAGGAGTTAAACCTGGTAGAACCGCACAACCACCTTGGACCACTGGCACCTGCGGCGCAGCCTTGGAGAAGCTGCTGGCCCTGCCATTAGTCACGCATGTTTGTGCATGCGTGCCGTAGCGAGATACATGTTCGCATCTTGCATGCAGCCATGCGCCCGTATGGCTTGCGGTTTCTACCGCAGCAGGAACGGCAGCACGTTCTGCTAGCGCGCGAACAAGCTGTGCTCGAAATAAGATGTTATTTGTGTTATTTTTATTATTTCTGCGTCATTCTGGGCGGATGCCATGAATCTGGTTGATGCTCGGGTTTCGCAGCATCTCGCACAGCTGGCTTAAGCCGACCAAGTGCAAACTGCCACTGAGTCAGTGTGTCTGTGTCAACACACAATCTGGTGTCCATCTCTGCTGAGGGCAGCGAAGTAGAATTTAGAATAGCATAACCGAAAAATTGTAGCAGCAGCCAACGTCGTCAATGGCCGACACGCTGAACATGTTGTAGTGAAAATGCACTGTCAAGAAGAAGAAGAAGAAGCACTCTAACGCAGCAGCAAAAGGCAAGCAAGCAAGCAGTGTCACCCTACCCCTGCATGCGAGGCTGCGCTGTGAACCTCCTAGCGGGCGGCTTATGAGAGGACACGGCACTAGCATGCAGTACACTGGCAGCCTACCCAACCCCCCGCATGAAAGCGAATGACTGCTGCGCTCATGCATGCAACGCGGACCACCCACTGTAAACGATGCTGGCGCCACTGATGACATGTAGAAAGCAGCTGTCCAGATCCAGGAGCTTCAGGGGCACCAACCCTTCTGCGTCCAGGAAGCATCAGGTAGAGGGTTGCACACGCACGCACTTGAAATCTCAAACTAGTTACCTGAAGCAAGCAAAGAGCGCAGCGGCAGCAGGATTTTTGGCGGGCTGGTGCCCAGACGAATCCTGGTCCTGCCGCTGGCTTTGTAGTCCGGCTGGATGGTCGTTTCCAAAACCTCGGTTATAAAACCTTGGTCCGCCAGCTATCGTCGCTTCCGGTGCAGGCAGCAGGCAATCAACAAGAAAATCAGCAGGAGCAGGAAAGGCATACCAGCAAACACAGGAATGCACGCATCCTGCAGTATAAGCGCACAGCAGTGTCCTTGTACACACAGTAGTCTTTTCCACAGTAACAACATGGGATTCAGCAAGGCCGTACTTGCGTTCAGTGGCAATTCCACGTGGTAATGAATTGCTTTTGCGTGTTCGTATGGGTTGTCTGTGTGTACATGAGCGCACTAGTCAGTTTGGCGGGCGCAGAGCTAACTCCACTTCAGGATGTCCTTGTTGTGGTGCAGAAGTTAAGTCTTTGTCACACTTCATGTTTGATTGCCCTGCTACTTCTGCTCAGAGGGATGTATGTTTGCTGAGATCAGATCCCTGCCTGGTTGCGCTGAAAAGTTGCGCAGCGTTTTGTCCATGGCTGATTCGTCAATCAAGGTGTTGCGTTTTGTATCTGATGATATTTGGGGCAGTTCTGGAAGATGTCGGATGGTGTCACCGTGTATTGCTGCTTTTCTTGTCAAGTCTTGGGATGTGCGCAATGCATGCAAACATTCTGGAGCAGTGCTCCCTCCTCTTGCCGCCCCGGTGGGGCGCGGGGCCGATGGCTTGAATGGGTAGTATGATGATGATGATGATGATGATGATGGGATTCAGCAGGCTTTGATGCTGAAGCATGTAAAGCACATGAGGGCATGCAGTCCCCCCTCCCTTGTTACCAGGTGACAAGTGCAGCATAACACCGGTGCAGGCGGTGATACCACGCCTAGCCTCCCGAACCCTGAATGCAGCTTGCATGGCTGCCGCTGTCCTGTTCATTTTCAGCAGTTTGATAAGGCAACCATGTACAGCAACGGTTAAGAAAGGTTTCCATAAGCATTCATAACAAGCATCGCCACGCTACTGTCTACGCGGACAGCGCAGTGTTCCCCGCCAGGGATGAGAGATTCCCCTCTGGAGATGAGTGATAGAAAGTCCTGCGGCTCACTGCAAAGCATCCAAGTTAGTAGGCAGCCATCTTCTTGCCAGTAGCAATTGCAACATCTACCCCAGAATCCAACATAAGGAAAGCATCACGGTAATGGACACAAGTTTACTCCTTCAATTTGCCTTTCTTCAACTTTAGTCGTCAACAAAACAACGAAACAAAAGACAATTGGGTTCAAACAAAAAGTACGTTATAGGCTGCATTAATATGAATACCCTTGCTGCCTAATCGTGACTGTGACGTGGATGAGTTGCCTTGATGCAACCTTGGAACTGCTGCTGCTGCTGCTGCTGTTGCTGCTGCTGAACTCTCGAACATTCTAGGAGAAGTCTAGGATATGCATTTCACTAGGCCCAGCAGCCAGTGGCCTGAGGGCAGCATGGAGGACACCAAGGGCTCCTCATGACCCACATCATCAGCAACTGGAGGAAGTGCGGGCTGGAGGGGCTTGTGGGATTGATCAGCTCGGTGCATGCATCAGCTGACACAGATAGTGCGTCCAATAGGTCTCCAATCCGGCTCACGGTCACGTTCACGCAGCCATCAGCTGTTGCTACAATTGTAGAGCTGCTGCCAAAGCTGCTCACATCATCACCCATGCTGCTTGGCCTGGTCCCAGCTGGGGACCGTCATACCTATGCGGCTGTGGCTGTAGGAGCCACCAGCTTGCTAGTTGTGCGTGTAGTCTGCACCATGGCAGCTACCTCCTGGCTGGCTCAGGTGGTGCAGCAATCGTTTGCGCGCATACACATTTCAGGCGGCACGATTCTGTCAGAGCCAGCTGTGAAGTACATTCTTGAGAGTACATTCTTGAGAGGTACAACAGCTGCAGGCACCTGTATGAAGAGCTGCTATCATTTGGGCCTGACATGTCACAGGCAAGTGTGATGCATGCAAACATTCTGGAGCAGTGCTCCCTCCTCTTTCCGCCCCACCGGGGCCGATGGCGCTGATGCTATGGCTTGAATGGGTAATATGATGATGATGATGATGATGATGAGGCAAGTGTGATCGATGGCAAGCTGCTGCCTGGCAACGACTTTGTGGCAATTGTGCGCAACTGCAACCTGACTGGTGTAGTCAAGCAGCAGGTGCCGGTGCGCAGCATCATGTCAAACTTCGCTGGTTTAACGGCTGCTCTGCTTGAGAAATGGCAGATTACGTTCAGCCGGCAGTCTGCCATGCCATCTATACCGCGGCCGCGCAAGCTGCAGCTAGCACGGCCCGCATTCAGTGCACAGACATCTGCGGCAAAGCGTCAGAAGGTCTGATAGTTTTGTCACCACATTGCTGCACTACTGCAGCAGCCCTGCACCATGGTAATGGGTGCGTGTGGATTGCATAATGATGCATTGTGTAGTGCCTGCTGGGCGGTATTCATCATTGGTGGTGTGTCCAACACGTTTGTAGGCATGTATCTGACACACGTAGTGCATGTTGTTTGTGCATTTTACTAGCTGCGTCGCTACATGCCTAACAGCTGCAGGCTGGTTACTGCTAGCTGACACTTCAAGTGACCTGGTGTCTGTCCTGGCACTGGCACCTCACCGGCACTCCGAGGGGTGCTGCTGTCTTGCCTACTCCAGGATCACCACATTTTTACCACGGCATTACCACAGTTGCTCCACAGGCGCGGGGTGGCTGCCCAGGTGCTGGCGAGTGACCAGTTCCTGGCTCACTGCTGACTGCCTGTCATTTTCCCGCGTCCTCCCCTGTTTGTAACGAACTACACGGAGGATATGCATTTTACAAAATAAACCCACTTCAAGGCACCACAGGGACAAGTGGTCTCGTCAGTTCTTCACACCATCTCCCTCCAGCACTTGGTGTTGTGTCAGCCCCCCGTAGCAAACGTTAAACGTGTGTGGATGAGTCTAGGATATGTATTTCACAAAATTAACCCATTTCCAGGCGTCACAGGGACAAGTGGGCTCGTCAGTCCTTCCCACCGGCTTCCTCCAGCGCTTGGTGTTGTGTCAGCCCCCCCCCCCCCCATAGCAAACGTAAAACGTGTGGCATGGTGCGTGTGGCAAGCTGCTGGTCTTCGACCCGTGAGCTATCGCCCCCCGAGCATAGGCTAAGCGCGAGTAAACTCACGGGAAAGCTCTCGGCCAATCCAGGCTTGGGTATGGGGAACGGGTGCCCGTCTTTTAAGCTTGCAAGCTCGCAACCACCGTAAGCCTGGCGCACTTCAAGACTGGCGCACTTAGCGCCACAGAAAGGAAGGAAAAGGGCATCCACCCATCTGCAATGCTATGCTTGCCATGCCTGCTTTACGTACTGCAGCTTGTTACGTGCGAAAGGAGTTCAAGGACATGCATGCGCATGAAGGGCTCAGCGCCATGTGCCAAGTGTGATGGTACGGCATGCATCAGCTGCAAAGTACGCACCCCTCACAATGCACATACGAGGCGCACACAGCTTGCAGATGATACAAGCCCAGGAGCTGGTTACAACTCGTTCCTTTTATAATGCGTCGTGGTGACTTTCAGCACCCCGAGGGATTTGTTGCTGTAATCTGCACTATGCTGGCAGTGCTTTGATCGCTGCATTCAGCACCGGCCACCAACAATCACCAGCAGACAAGCGAGCCACCCACAGCTGTCCCCACCTCTAACACCAGGGCAGCGGCACAGCACTCCCCTGGCAAGGCACAAGGCACACATGCACCGCACAAATGTCCACCACCGTGCCTGCCTCAGCTGTCCAGTGCATCCTGAACTCATCAAACCATGAAAAGCTGCAGCAGCGGCTGCTGATCCCACCAAATCAAGTCCTGCAAGCCAGCTGCCATGTCACTTGCACGGCCAATAAGCTGGCAGCTTCTCCAGGCCTACGGCTCCCCTGCATCACCCCGTCCGCGCCGCGACATCAAGCTAGGCTCCAGCCTGCAGCTGCCGCCTTATGGCTGCCCCTTCAAAAAATAGAAAACGGCTGGGCCGCAGCGCCTGTCCTTGCAGTGAGAGACATTGATCATGAGGCAGGCTGTTGTCAGAAGACGCCCAGGCAGGCACACAATGCCGTCGCACACGTAGCGCACCCCAGCACGAGCACAGCCTTTATACTCCGTATGATATGCATACACGCATGCATTCACTCAGGGTGAACAACTGACACATAGCCAGCCCAATGGCATGAAGTGACTGATGGGGTGCTACACTAGTAGCATGTGCCGGAACGTTACCACGTTACATAACAGGTGAAAGTGCCTGTGCAGCTGCCTCTCCGGTGTGGTGAGCGGTGTGCGGGCTGAAAGAGCAAGCAGGAGCCGCCTGCCCCTGCTGCATGTGCCAGCACGTGCCGCGGCCACCGCACATCTGCCATAGAGGCCACGGCTTGGCAGCTGCAACGCATGACTGTTGGGCCGCGCACGCGCCTCAACAGTCATGCTGAGCGTGTTTCACACGCTCTGGCAGCAGAAGGGTGTGGCTGTCAAGTTGCACACGCCTGAGAAGTTGCCTGCTCTGGGGGTGTACCTGCAGGCAGGCAGGCAGGCAGGCAGGCAGGCAGGCAGGGAACAAGCCACGCAAATGACGCAGGGAGGCGAGGTGAAGCCAGCACGTGCATGACAACAGATGTACGCGAGGTGATACCTGCACAGGCAGTGATGTGCTGGAATGCCATACAGAAGGCAGCTGCCACTGAAACTCTGCATTGCAGGACAGCACACAAACTGTGGCATGGCTGCTGCCGTCGCTGCTGCTGATCCCGAAACGCGCGAGACGGCCCGCCATCACGCACGCACGCGATGAACATCATGACACGTCACGCGCACACATGGCAGTGAGCGCGGGGAGCAGCACACCTTATCCCACACTCCACTGCACTGCCAGCAAGCGGCAGGCCAAAGAGTCTGGCATTGCTGCTGTTGTAAGGGATGTTGCCGTGCACAACGTTTTGCGCGTGATGAACAGCCGCGCGTAATCAGAGTCTGTGGTGCAGCTGCAGCAGTACAACAACGCAAGCAGCAGCACACCCTGTGGACACACATAGTGCATGCAGATGCTCTGACACCACACAGCTGCCAAGCACAACCAGCTTTCGGTACACAAGAGGTGCTTGTGCAGCATGCAGCTCGCCTGACTAC
>JACERP010000681.1:0-43131 GCA_014080715.1 Scenedesmus sp. NREL 46B-D3 | reverse complement strand
AGCAGTATCCAATTACGCTTGAGGCTGCGTTGCAATAGCATAGGGGTCGACCATGAACAAAGGCACAGCATGCACAACTGCCAGCACATCAGTACAGCGCATCTCACCTGAGGCGACATGCCTGCCATGACTGCCAGCAGCCCAGCCAGCTGCAGCCGCTGCGAGTCTCGCAGCATGGCAGCAGCAGCAACAGCAGCGGCAGACTGTCCTGCTGCGCCGCCTGCTTTGCCCCTGCTGCCTGCCTTGCCCTTGGCGCCCTTGGATCTGCCAGCTGGCTGAGCGTCTGCAGCAGCATCCGCAGCAGCCTGCAGGCGCAACCCACATACACGTCAGGCAGAGGCAGCTGACCCAGCATCGCCAGAACAGCACCGCAGACCAACCACCGTCCAAAGCACACCAGCATGATGTACGACAGCGGCCTCTTAGGCAGCTGGGGTGAGGACGCGCTGATGGGGATGCGCTGTGAGGATGCGCTGATGAGTATGCGCTGGTGCAGAGTGCGCACCGCAGCATGATCACGCACCCTGTTCATGGTGTGCCTTGAGCAGCTGGCAGAGCACGCTGACAACAGCCACATACATGCTAGGGCAGCCCGCACACATGAGCTCAGCAGAGCAGAGCCAGCACAGCTCAGGTCGTTTCGTGAGCACAGCACACCCTGTGCAGCACGCCATGCTCCTGTGGCCCCTCACCTGCAGCGCTTCTGCTGCCCGTTTCACGCTGGCGCGGCCATGCTCCTCCAGCAGCTGCACCGCCAGCCCAGCCGCAGCGCGCCGCAGCGCAGCGTTCTCCTGGCTGAGCACCTTGAACACGTCAGACACGGCCTGCAGGGCGACGCCGACACAGCCAGCCAGGTTTTGGGGGTGCGGCATGAAGGCGGGCGACTGGCGTGAGCACAACCAGTACATAGTGGCAGGCAGCCACAGCCTGCCTCCAACCAGAACCAAAACAGCACGCAAAGCCACACGGGCGGTTGAGTAAGAGAATGCAGCTCGCCGCGTGTCGGCTAACATAAGCCATAAACAGCCTACGCCGCCGTTGCAAGCCCAGCCCAGCCCGCGCACCTCATGCCTGAGCACGCCATGCTGCACCAGCCGCGCCAGCAGGTGCAGCGCCGCTGCTGCCACGCCCTCGTCCACGTCGCTCATCAGCTCGGTGAAGCGCGTGGTGAAGCGCGCCGCAAACTCGTGCAGGCGCGGCACGTTCTCGCTGCACACCAGTGGAGCACAGGCACAGCAGCTGTCAGTCGCGGGCATATGATGAACTGTCCATGGGCATCATCCTGGCGACTGCGCCAAGTGGCGTGCGTGTGAATGCCCTTGAGGTTGTAGAGCAGCGCTTCAGCACACCCTGCACCACACTGTGCCACCTCCCTGTCTTGGTTACAGCCCGGCGATGGCTGCCACTGCTTTGACCTTGAACAAGTGGGCTCTTGTCGCAGAGCGTCCCAGCCCAGATACTTCAGGTACGTGTCAGCCAGGAACTCGGTGGGCAGCTCTGAGATCCAGTGCCCGATGGACTCAATCACAATGGCGCGTATGCCGTCGTCCACGTCCCTGCACAGCAGGCAGGAAGCCGCGGGCAGGCATGTGAGCGCGACCGCAGGCACAGGAGAGAGCAAGCAGGCCGTCATACCTGCAGCAGCAAACCCTTGGCATCGCCCCCACCTGTTCAGTGCAGTGGCGTGGTGCTGATGGACGAACCAGCGCTGGCACCACCGCAAGAACCTTGATCCAGTGGCCAAACATGCCAGCAGATGATTACATGTGGCGCCAGGTGCAAGGAATGGACATAGTGACAACAAGCCATGCCTGAGTGCAGCAGTGACCCTATAACACGCACCTGAACCTGTGGCTGAACACACCAGTGAAGGTGACGCTCCTGAAGTTCTTCAGGTCTTCCACGCGCGTATGGCAGCGGTCCAGCGTGCGCCGCAGCGCAGCAGCAGCAGGGTTCATGCCGGCACCTGCCTGCAGCGCAGCACGGCAGAGCAGGTGCGTGTCAGGTGCCGGTGTGGTGGCCAGCTGACGCACAGATCCAAAGCCTGGTGACCCAGCTGTGGCATGTGTTTGTGCTGAGAAGCACATGCGTGCGCTGTGCAACGCGGCAGCACAGCATCATCTTTTCCAAACAAACGAACACACACCTTGGCCTTCTTCTTCTCCTCTGCATCCAGCTGGAACTTTGCCAGCTCGCGCGACTTTGTGAGCCCGGCAGACACGGCGATCCAGCTGCTGACCAGCTGCGCTGCTGTCAGCGTTGCAGCATGGCGGAAGCTGCGCACAGTGGAACTGCAGGGCGGCAGAAGCAGGTAAGGAGTCGATGCCACCATTCATTGTCCGACTTGACCCTGCTCATACTGCATGCACGCTGATAAGCAAGCACTGACAGCAGGATCCAGGCCGAACTGCAGCCGCTTAGGTTTGCAGGAAGTTACACGCAGCGACGGGCAACCGCAGGAGTCCCTGGGCAGCACACCGTAGATCAGAGCAGGATAGGAGGAGCGCTCCTCACTCACATGTTTAGGGCGGTGACCAGTCGCACCAGCTTGTCGTTGAGTTCAAAGTCATCAAACAGCAGGTCAGCAGCAGCCAGGCCCCGCAGCAGCCGGTCCCAAAAGGTGCAGTAGTGGGCAGCAAACGCGCGGGCCGCTGCGTGCGCTGCGCAGCACCTCCACGCCGCCCTCCTCCTGTTACCAAACGCAGTTTGGCGTCCGGTGAAAAATTGATGCAGCAGAAGCAGCAGCAGCAGCAGCAGCAGCAGCGGCAGCAGCAGCAGCGGCGGCGGCGGCGGCAGCGGGGACAGCAGCAACAGAGGGCGGCGACACGAGTCAACAATGTATCACGAATGTGTGGCTGACAGCACAAGGTGCATGCAAGGGCACAATGCATGCCTTGCACAGGTTCATGACAGGGACGGTACAGGCTAGCAGCAGTGAAACACGACCAGTGCAGATGAGTCACAAGGTCGCAGCGCATCAGCTTGTCCAGAGCGGACATGCAGGCATGCTATCCGATGGCGGCTCCATCATTTGTGAAATCCATAAAACACATCCTGGAAAAGCACACTCAAACAGTAGTACAGTATGTCAGCGAAACTGCCATAACAGCAGCGGCAGTGCCAGAGGTGGTAACTCACCTCCACTGCCTCACACAGGCGCGCAGCCAGCTGGTCCACCTCCCCACCTTCCACCTCCTCCTCTGTCACCTCCTGGTCACAGCCAGCAACCTGCAGGCAGTGGCAGTGTGTGCAGTGTGGTACTCAGCAGCTGTTTCATATGTCCTGCAAGCATGCATGCATGCTCGCACCGCACAGTTGACAATCCAGCATTTAGCAGCGTTTGCAAGAAGGCTATGACGGCCGTGGGGCCGTGTAAAGCGACAACCCTCTGATGATGACGTGCAGGGCTGAGGCTGCATCAAATGCTAGCCACCCCGGCAATGGGCAAGAAGCTGCTCCTGCTGCTCTCAACCGTCCAATATGTCTTGGTCCCTGCTGTCGCTGCTGCTGCTGCTGCACCTGTTTGCTTCAATTGCTGCTGCTCCTGCTGCTGCTGCTGCTGTTGTCGTTGCTGTTGCTGCCGCTGCTGCTTTACACAAGGCAAAAGCCACACCTGCACCAGCAGCGTCATCAGCTCTGCTGCAGCAGCAGCACGGTTGCCTTTGTACCGTTCAATCCACTCCTGCAAGCAGGAACATCACACAGCACCAGACAGGTTCTGCTCCACCACCTTGGCAGGTATCCGATAGAGCAGCTGCAGAATGTGCCACTTACGCACTTGCCATGTTGAGCAAAGGATCAAAGACAAGGCGGTTCTACTGTGGCAGCCTACATGCTGATGCCCTGCCTGCTGCCAGCAGCCCTCAACATCCTTGGACCACCTGCGTAGCCGCTTGCCGCTGCAACATGGCTTGCACGATTGCTCCAGGCATAGCTCGCTGTTACATTGTCTGCTTTATGCCATGATCAATCCCCTGTAGCATGCCAATGTTGTACAAATGGCCTGAAAAGTGCCCGAGGCCTGCAGGTTGCTGCTTCCTTGTGCATCCTCACCTCTACTGCCTTTTCAATGGCATTGCTGTGTTTGAGGATGACATCTGCATCAACAAAGAGACGAATACATCAGCTGCTACCCTCCTGTGAATATCCAGCAGCATCACCGCTGCTGCATGCGTATGCTTACCCAGCAGCGAAAGGTCATGCAAGTCCACACTTGCTGCTGCTGTGTGCTGCCTTTTTCGCGCTGGCGCTGCGTTCTGGTCGCTCCTGGAGGCTGTATTTGGCGCCTGCAAGGTCAGATAAACCAACAAGGTTACAACCCGCATGTACAGACATGCGTCACACAGCAGCAACAGCAGAATAGAACTGCAACATGCCTGCATAGTGCATCCCCACCTTGCGCTTGGCGCCAGCTGCTGCTGCAGAGTTTTTCTGGTCATCATCCGAGCTATCCCATCCATCGTCCCTGCATGCAGACGCGATGACGGGAGTGTGCACCTGCTGCTAGCACAGCACGGAGCACCATCCACTCGAGCATCGGCAGCTTACTGATCGTCGTCTTCCACCTCCTTATAACTTTTCCCTGCTACTGTTGCACGTTTAGCACGTGCCATGGCGATGGACGAATATTGGCAAGCCTATGCGGTCATACACACTCACAAGGAGCTTTCAGCAGCAGATCGATCTCGCCTTCGACGCATCAGTCGTCGTTTCCAAATCAATTCGCATTGTGGCGCAGGTATTCCTCCTGCTGATCACAAAATTGGTTCAAATTAATGACACGTTGTCGTTGTCACCCGCGAGCACCATCACAGACCACACAAAGCACCAGAGACGAAGCATCAACGCGGAACACCCAACTACGTCAGCGTTCCTTGAGACACATCTGACGTTTCGTGCGAATCTCATTGTGAGGTGGGCGAGAGACAGTAGACACTGCCCAAATTCAGATACGTAGATTGCCTTTTACCATCAAATTATTCTGGAAGGATCGAGACAACTGAGGCAGCTGCAGCTCTCGCGCCGAAAGGTGAAGTGTGGTGCCAACACAAGGCAGTACAGCAGCAACCCCACCAAATCATAACCTTGGTCATTATATCCTTTGCAGGATTCCATCCTTGCAGATTCTGCTTTGCTAGCTACCAAACCAGGCATCCCTTTAGAGCCTGCTTGCAGTCTACTGCCAGACAGCCGCTGTCGCATAACTGGTACCACTGTTACAGTCAGCACAGCGCACTGCAACGACATGGACCAGGCCACCGTGGTGTGTGTGAGGCTGCGCCCTTCATCCTCCAAGGAGACTGGTGTGCGCTGCATCAGGACAGAGGGAGAACAGGATGTTACTTTCACAAACCCAGACCGCAGCCTGAGCTCCTATGGGTATGACAAGGTGTATGGTGCGTACGCATTGAGGCTGGCTTGTGCCTGTGGACAACATGGTACTCTGATGCAGATACAGCCAAATGCAGCAGCAACGGAAAAAGGTGTTCCTGGCTGCCTCTCTTTGTTGACATGCTTGCAGCAACATTACAGCGGCCACACTGTGCACTGTGCATGCCCTTGTTTAGGCTGCTATCTTTGCCGTGCTTGACATACAGCCTTACAACAGCTGCAGCAGTCGACGACAAGGAATAACACGCTTTGATGTTGCTGCCTCTTGCAGGAGAGGAGTCTGCACAGGCTGATGTGTTCAAGGACTGCCAGCACATCGTGGCCTCTGTGCTCAACGGCTACAATGGCACCATCCTTGCCTATGGACAAACAGGCAGCGGCAAGACACACACGCTAATAGTAAGAACATCCCATGCGCATGCTGCTGGTCCCCAGGCCACATCACCATGTGTCTGCAACCATGTGCAGCGGAAATGGCTTCCGCAGAGGGACTAGCCACCAAGTGCTGTTGTACATGCTCTTCACAAGTTTCTTCTTGACGTGCCCATGTCCTGCAAGGCTTCATGCACTGCATAGCTTTATGTTGCTCAGAATGTACACGCCGCTGCTCTGGTCTGCAGGGCAGCATAAGCAGCGCAGGGTCAGGGTGGGTTGCTGGCTGTCCTGCGTGGTGCTGCTGAGAATGAACCAGTGTAACAGCGCTGACCTCAAACACGCTGATGCGCTGTGCTGTGTGGCGCAGGGCAGCATGAGCAGCCCAGAGCTGCAGGGCATCGTGCCTCGTGCAGTGCAGGCCCTGGGGGAGGGCATCGCGGCTGACACATCAGGCGCAGAGTACGAGGTGAGTTGAAACATCTGGTTTCCTGCAAGCCGCAGATGCTGTGTAACACATCTTTCAGATGGGCTGACAATGTCGCCTCTGCAACGCTTGCAGGACTGCAGTGCTAGCAGCTTGCAGGAAGTGACGAGCATGCCATGCCCGCAGGCATCACGCCTGCCGCCTGCCTCCCATGCTTGTGGGCTTGCCATGCCTGCTTGCTGCTGCTGTTTCCTGCAGGTGCGGCTGTCGGTGGTTGAGACCTACTGTGAGCGCATCAGGGACCTGCTGGACCCCAGCCGGGACAACCTGCAGGTGCGCACGGTAGTGGGCGGCCTGCCTGTTGGCGGCCTGCTGGTCCATGAGCAGCCCCAGCAGTCACTTGCAGCATGCTCCACACTAACAGACAGTTGCGCGGCAAAAGTTCCATACTCAAAACGCTGTGCATGTGTGTTCGAGGAACAACAGCTCCTGGGCTCCAGGTGAGTGCAAACTACGGACCTTCGATGCCACGCTGGACCAGGAGCAGCCCAAGCTCTCCTGCTGCTTTGCGAGTGCTGCGCTGCAGGCAAGCTGGCCGATGTGTGGCTCCACAGCCACATGCGGTGCGCAGCTGCCTCTGAGTCATGCTGCGCCATGCAGCAAGTCATGCCGGGCTGACACGTGCTTGGCATGCATGGTCTGGTGGTTGTGCAGGTCATGCAAAGCCCCACAGGAGCTATCTTTGTGGATGGTAAGAATGGCGAGCCATCGTGAATTGCATCATCATCTTTATCCGTAAGCATGTGCAGCACATTACTTTGGCTTCCCACAAACAAACAGCCGGCCAGAACGCAGCAGCACGCCATCAGCAGCAGTTTGGGTGCTTGCTCAGCAACCTTTGGCGGCACAAGCACCACCGCACAGTCCAGGATGCTGTGTGGGTTCCACCCCTGCAGAGTCCTGCAGGACCGCCTGGCCTCCTATCACCTGCCATGTCACCTTCCCGTGCATGCTGTGCATGGCTCGCTGCTGCCATATGTTGTGCTGTGCTGCAGGCGCGCTTGAGGCACAGGTTGGCAACGAGGAGCAGCTTGTGCAGGTGATGCACACAGGCCTGGCTGCACGTACCGTGGCAGGTGGGCGACAGGCGCAGCAGCATGGGCAGGGTCAGCTAGGCCGCCTTGAACGCTGTAACTGAACAACGCTAGGCGGGCAGCTGTCATAGCAGCAGCCTGGCATTCTGCGATCTGGCCTTTGGGCAGAGGCAGGGAACGTGCAAGATGCTGTGTGCTCAGCAGCAGGGGCAGCAGCAGGGCAGCAGCAGTCAAGAATGAAACACTGGCTCACACAGGACAGAGTAGTGGCAGCAGGTTGAGGTTCGAGCATACAACCTGGCTTGACGACGGGCGCAGTAAATCAAGTGCACTGCGGCAAAGGAAGCGGCAAAAAATTGTGTTAGCCCCGTTGCTTGACACCACCCCCTGTGCTGCACCCTCCTGCTGCCTGATGCAGCAACGTGCATGAACGAGGCCAGCAGCCGCTCTCACTGCATCGTAACAGTCACAGTCGAGAAGTGCTGCCCTGACGGCTCAGTTCTGATGGGCAAGCTCAAGATGGTTGACCTGGCAGGCAGGTGAGTCGTGCAGCTACCATCATGGTGCACGTCCATGTGTGCAGCTGCGGTGCATGCGCAGCTTTTTTTATTCTCGGCTGGCTTGACATGCTGCACCCAAGGCAACCATTTGATAATTGTCTGAAGGCATACTGCACCTGCAATTTGCCACCCGCCATCACCTTGCTGCCTCCTTGCGCCCTGCAGTGAGCGGCAGGATAAGACGCAGGCTGCAGGCCAAACCCTAGTTGAGGGCAGCCAGATCAACAAGTCCCTGTCAGCATTGGCGAACGTGATCTATGCCCTCACAGACGCAGGCAACAGCAGCACTGAAGGCGGAGAGGGCGGCAGTGGAGGCCACCCAAGTGTTTCAGCAAAGCACGTGCCCTACAGGGACAGCAAGCTGACACGTATCTTGCAGGACTCGCTGGTGAGGCGCCCTTGCACAAGAGGTATGCAGTACAACAATGCCACACAGATGTGCAGGGCACTTTATCTTGCTGTTTTTGCCATGGAGAGGAACATGCTTGGATGCGGCTAAGTACCTGTCTCCTGGAGAGGGAGTCTGCTGACATTCGCTGTCCTTTTGCTGCCGCTGGCACTGGCCGCTGCCTGCAGGGTGGCACCTCCCGCACCATGCTCATCATCTGCTGCTCACCCTGCAGAGAGAACGGGCCTGAGACACTCAGCAGCCTCAGGTTGGTGCAGGGGTTGTGGAGCTGCTTCAGCAGGCCCCTGCCAGTGACGCTGTTCAGCTGTGCTCTTGCTGCGCTCCAAGGTGACAGAAAATGCCGGCTGATCGTCCATGCACATGCTGTGGCCTCAGCTGGTTGCTATTTGCACAATGTGCCCTCTCCGACATATCTTTTGTATGTTGAAGCGAGTGCTGTGCATGCTGCCGTTGTGCAGGTTTGGCACGCGTGCGCGTGGCATCAAGAACAAGGTGGCAGTCAACACGCGCCTAAGCCCAGAGCTGCTGCAGCAGCAGCTGGCCAAAGCCAATGCACGGGTGAGCATGGGCAGCGTCCACACAGCTGCAGCACTGCTAGGCAGCTACTCATGGGACAGAAGGCGTGTCTGCCCATCACACTGGGGTGGTCACAACCAACGTCCCAGCACTGTCACAGTGCTACACGGTGCATGCTGCATACATGATCGGGGTGCTGTGCAAAACTGCTCAACAATGGGTAACCAATGCCCGCTCCATCTTCTGAATGACATGCCCTGTTGCTGCTTGCAGATCAAGGAGCTAGAGAAGCAGTTAGCAGAAGAGCAGGAGCGCACATCATCGGCAACAACAGCACCCAGCTCCAGCTCAATCGCTAGCTCAGCAGCAGCCATTGGCAGCAGCACACATGGCAAAAGTAGCACTAACAATGGCAGCAAGGGTGAGGCTAACGCAAGCTCAATGCCACATGGCAGCAATGGTGTGCAGCAGCTGGGCAAGGCAGACTGCGAGAGCTTCACCAGTCGCATGCTGAGCAAGCGGGTGGTGTGGTGGCAGCATGCAGTGGTGACAGGACTCAGTGTGGTGTGCACCATGGGGTACATGGGCTGGGAGGCAAGCTGGCGCTGCAGCACAGGTGGCCTGGTGTGTGCTGATTGATTGCTGTGGACTGGCAAGCAAATTAGGCCAGGGTCTGAGGAAGCACCACTCAGAAGCACCAGCAACCCTGCAGCTGCCACCTTTGCTGAAAGGCGTCCCAGGAGCTTCTCCTCAATGCGCCTGTGCTTTTATACTCCTGTTGGTGGTGCTGTTCGCCAAATTACGGTGGCCTGACCACCGCAGCGTCACCTTAATGGCGATTGAGGCAGCTGCTAGCACTGCAGCTGGTCTGCGCAGCATGTTGTTTCTAAGGATGCCACATGTGTTGTGCATCAGTTTCCAAATACCAAATACCAAAGTAGGGTCACAGGCCCACCCACTAAGGAGCCAAACAAGGCTCATGGGGTCCCACAACAGCCAAGGAGTACCAATCCAACCAACTAATCCGAATTTCATGCATGCAGTGCTGTGTCCTCACACATTAAGTCAACTCGTGCTCAGGTCAACTATACCCGTCAGGTTGTTGATACGCAGGTGCCAGGGCCCCTGGCAAGTCACTTGGGAATGATTCCCGCCTGCCAGAACCTAAGCAGTGGAGAAGTGATGTTACTGGTTCATCAATACCATAGTGTACTGCTTACACCACGAAAAAGCAACCGAAAACTACATGGAAATGTCAGCCTGAAGGCGCCTTTCGATCCTAAGCTGCACTGTAGCACTGGATTTGTTACCTTGTGGCATTAGACGACCACACCGTCTGCGAACGCTTAGACAGCGCCGCAACATACTTTCTTTTCTCCAATCTTTTCTTATTGCTGCCAACCCGGCCTGTCATCACACATACCGTAACTGTAACACTGACTCATCCCAGCAACACTGACATAATAGCTGTCATTTCACAGCGTAGTGCCTCGGGCTGACACATTTCTTAGCAGGCATGCACACAGCAGCTGCAATACCTAATCACCCTGAAGATCACAACATACTGCATCTGTGCAAACTGTAACATCTGCTCAGTGCTAGCGCTGTGTGTAGCCTAGCTCTCTTCCCTCATTCTCCACCAAATGTTTTTTTTTCAATGGGGTTGCTCAGTCCATAGATCGCAGACGCGTGTGCGGGGGTTGGGTGCAAACAGACTCTTTCTTTTTTTTCACATGGCCGAACAGCAAACGATAGCACACGTTGCCAATGAGCCTGTATTCTTAACCTAACACCCAACAGTGGGCTGTGGCGGGTGCGCTGGCTATAGGCAGGCACAGATCTGTGCATGTGTTACGGCTGGATTGTAACAACCAACAGCAGCGCACAGCAACAGCACAATGCTGCAACTTCCACACTACAGCACTACTATGCATAAGCACGCATGCATCGCCTTTGTCGCAGCATGGCGCACGCACAAGCTCAGCTTTCAAGGCACATGACCAGCTGGCAGCGCAAAGGTGAACATCATATTGTTGCTGCTGCCGGGTGCTGCTGCCAACGTGAACTTCACGCAGCTGCTTGCACTTGGCAGCCATGTCATGCCAGCCACCTTGAAACCCCACTTGCCAGCTGCTGCACATACAGGCAATTTGATATCACTGAACTGGGCCCCTTGTATACCGATGAAAAGCAACAGCCAAAGCGCCTTCCACACAAAAGGCCGTGTTTCATGAGGCTGCGCAGGACACACAGTGTGCTGCACAGCAAAACCACAGTAGCTTTTCGGCTGGAAATTAGTGCAACAATGCCGCAGCACCTGACAGCTGCTCTATGCTCATTTTGCACCAGCCAGGGCAAGTCCTGGACACCCCGGGGGGGGGGGGGCAGTTCACCGCCTCGTCAATGAGTGCTACAAGCTACGTTTGCTGGCCACAAGCAGGACCATGCAGATGACTGTTCCCTGCCAGGCCAGACTTGATAACATGCTTGGATGATAACACTTCTGATCAATACCATACTTGATACGAGATAAACCCAATGCTTGGAAAACCCATCATAAAGCCACACCCATGTACTGCACACCTGCACACAGAGGGCTGCAACAACTGCTACTGCTGAGGGATGCTACCACTGTTGTGCCCGCTGCTCTCGCTGCTGCTCCCAGATGACTTGTTGTCACCACAGCTGCTTTGTCAGTGTGCTGCAGGTGGGGCAGTGCACACACCATCCCTAGGGCCACCGCCGAGTCCCTGCAGGCACGCGCAAACAGCAGTGCAGCTGCGGCCGCGCGCATTGTGCAGTTGCTGCTGCTGATAGTGCGCGGCGATGTTGCTGCACACACTCGATGCAATTGTCAGAAAGTGATAACTGCCTCCAATGCGATGTGGCTGATGTAAGGCTACTGCTGCTGCCCCTGCTGCTGCAATCATGACAACGGCATCTGCTGAAGCTGCTGCTGAACTTTTCACTGCAGCCCTTCTTTTCTAAGCTACGTAGCAGGTATACCTACCACCCCAGTCCAGCGTCAAGCCCCGCCCCTGTGATGGTGAACTGCCACTGCGTTGTCATGAACTGAAGATGGGCAGCTGTGAGCTGCTGCCCGTTGTCATGCGCGTAAATCAGTGGCTCCCTGCGATAAGCCCAGCTGCCAGCCTTTCTGCAGCGTGTGTCTCAGGTTTGCTGTACATTGCACATTTGCACGATAGTCCCTCTAGGTTTGCTGGTTGGCTTGCACCACAAACCCCTTCCCAGCACAATCGCAGCCCCAGCTCGCCCACTGTCTCCAGCAACTGCCTCACATGATCATTTCACGCGCTTGCTCGCTCCAGCTGCAACTGCCCCTTCTGCAGTACTGCTACTGGTTTGCAGCGTCTACAAACAGCTGGTAGCTACAGGGAGATCACATGGACGTCACGCACTGCCGTATCAGAGCACGCAGCTTCGCTTTGCAGTGATATAAAGTGCACTGGCACTGGCACTGCATCCAACATGAGCGCTGTATCTCCGTCACATGCTCAAGCTGCATCAGCAGCAGCCTAAACCGCCCAGACGGTTCCACTGTGCTAAAATACAGTCACCTTGCATGCTGAATCTCGGTGACCAACGGAATGCCAACATGACACAGTGTCACCTGCAACTTCCTCTGCCTGGGTATATAGCCCCGGCAGCCTTGGCAGCCCGTGAGCGAATCATTTAATACTACTGTTATGTTGCATCCTATGGGTAACTTGCACGGCCTGGAGCGCACTCTTCGTTGTAGCGGTCTGCTGCACAGCATGGGTCTTCTACGTCTTTTACGGCCCAGTGCAGCACATATACTGTTATTTCGGTTCAATGCATTGTGTATCACTATTTAGGGCTATTTAGGGGTGCTTCAAACGGCCCAAGCAGCATACCATGTTTGTTACCGGTCTGCTTCGTCGCACGGGCCCTTCATACGGCACAAAGCAGCACATCTATTGTTGAAATTGCTGGTTACATTGTTTGTTGCATCCAGCGGGTTCATTACATCGTTTGATGCAGCGCACCATGTCTGTCTGTTACGGGGCAGCAGCTGCTGTACCGCATGGGTCTTTCATACAGCCTTATGCAGCACACCTTTGTCTCTAATATGTTGCACTATATGGGCCAGTTTCACGGCCTGTGCAATGAGCAATGTTTACAGCGAGCCTTCAACATCATTTCACGGCCTCAGCACTGAGGTGTTTACAGCGAGCCTTCAACATCATTTCATACCCCTGCTTCACACCCCCTTGTGTCACAGCTAAATGGGTCATCCACCGGCGGCAATCAGCAGGCAACATCATCATCATCATCATCATCATCAGCAGCAGCAGCAGCAACAGCAGCAGAAGCAGCAGGACTCCCAAAGGCTACACACCTGCTGGGGCCAAGCTTGCTCAAGCACCCTGCACATCAGGAGACTGGGATGGACGCAGGCAAGCACACAGCAGGCTGGCAGTGGTAGCAGCAGGCTGGTGAGGTGTCCTGCTGACCAACGTCAGATCACGAGATGTCTTGGTGACGATGCTCCCAGACTCAAATGGCAATTGGCACCATGCAGTGACAACCGTCGCAATGACACAACGGGCGGGCGGGGACTCCTGACCACATCAACACACACACTCTATTCATCTGATTAATTATGACAACTCGTCCATGACAAGGTGCGGCAGGCAACATGGGGGCAACGACTGCAGCAGGCTGGCAGCGGGTGCACCCGCCACGTGGCAGGGGGTTGGCAGCGGTGGTCACGGTTGGCAGCGGTAAGCAACAAGCTAGTGAGGTGCCTTGCCCAGTGTCAGTTGACGGCATTCCTTGGTGACAGCTCTCCCAAGTTCAAATGGCAATGGGTAACATCAAGTGAAGGTTGTGGCTCCAACGCAATGGACGGGCAGGGAGCCCTAACCAGCATCAATACACCTGAATTGTTCAATTACTGGTGACAAAGCTCCCATGGCAAGGTGCGGCAAACAGCAAGCAGGCAATGGTTGCAACAAGCTAGCAGCGATGGCAGCAGTTTGGCAGCGGCGGCAACATACTGGTGAGGTGTGCTGGCCAGTGTCAGTCCCTTGGGTCCCTTGGTGTCGACGCTCCCAAATTCAAACTGCCAATGGGTAACATCACACGAGAGCTGTGGCAAAGACACCACCCACGGGGGTGGGGGATCTCAGACCAGCATCAATACACGTTCATCCTTTCATCATTGACATTTTTTTCCATAACAAGGTGCGGCAGGCCGCAAGCAGGCAATGGCTGCAGTATGCTGGTTTGTGTGTGGGGTGTTGTTGGCGGGTCACATACAGTGCAGAACTTGCTGGGGCTGGTAAGTTGCAGGCAGTGCAGCAGGTGCTGAAGCTGGTGTGGTACATACATTGCAATAACTTGCTGGAGCTGGCGGGTTACATACAGTGCAGCAGCTGATGGACTGGCAGGTTACATACCGTGTCCTCAGCAGCAGTGCCCACAGCAGCGCCCGCAGCAACGCCGTCAACATCGCCCTCAGCAGCAGTGCCCCCAGCAGTGGCCTCAGCAGCAGTCCCCATAGCAGCAGTGCCCACAGCAGCAGTGCCCTCAACAGAAGTGCTGTCAGCAGCAGTGCCCTCGCCAGTGCTGAGCGGCGGCAATAGACTGGTGAGGTGTGCTGGCTAGCGTCAGTCCAATGGGTCTTTAGGTGTCTACGCTCCCAACTTCAAACTGCCAATGGGTACCATCACACGACCGCCGTGGCAAAGTCACAACCCACGGGGGTGGGGGACGCGAAACCAGCATCAATATACTTTGTTCATCCTTTCATTGGTGACACCTTTTCCACAAGGTGCGGCAGGCCGCAGGCAGGCAATGGCTGCAGTATGCTGGTTTGTGTGTGGGGTGTTGTTGGCGGGTCACATACAGTGCAGAACTTGCTGGGGCTGGTAAGTTGCAGGCAGTGCAGCAGGTGCTGAAGCTGGTGTGGTACATACATCGCATTAACTTGCTGGAGCTGGCGGGTTACATACAGTGCAGCAGCTGATGGACTGGCAGGTTACATACCGTGTCCTCAGCAGCAGTGCCCACAGCAGCGCCCTCAGCAACGCCGTCAACATCGCCCTCAGCAGCAGTGCCCCCAGCAGTGGCCTCAGCAGCAGTCCCCACAGCAGCAGTGCCCACAGCAGCAGTGCCCTCAACAGAAGTGCTGTCAGCAGCAGTGCCCTCGCCAGTGCTGAGCGGCGGCAATAGACTGGTGAGGTGTGCTGGCTAGCGTCAGTCCAATGGGTCTTTAGGTGTCTACGCTCCCAAATTCAAACTGCCAATGGGTACCATCACACGACCGCCGTGGCAAAGTCACAACCCACGGGGGTGGGGGACGCGAAACCAGCATCAATATACTTTGTTCATCCTTTCATTGGTGACACCTTTTCCACAAGGTGCGGCAGGCCGCAGGCAGGCAATGGCTGCAGTATGCTGGTTTGTGTGTAGGGTGTTGTTGGCGGGTCACATACAGTGCAGAACTTGCTGGGGCTGGTAAGTTGCAGGCAGTGCAGCAGGTGCTGAAGCTGGTGTGGTGCATACATCGCATTAACTTGCTGGAGCTGGCGGGTTACATACAGTGCAGCAGCTGATGGACTGGCAGGTTACATACCGTGTCCTCAGCAGCAGTGCCCACAGCAGCGCCCTCAGCAACGCCGTCAACATCGCCCTCAGCAGCAGTGCCCCCAGCAGTGGCCTCAGCAGCAGTCCCCACAGCAGCAGTGCCCACAGCAGCAGTGCCCTCAACAGAAGTGCTGTCAGCAGCAGTGCCCTCGCCAGTGCTGAGCGGCGGCAATAGACTGGTGAGGTGTGCTGGCTAGCGTCAGTCCAATGGGTCTTTAGGTGTCTACGCTCCCAAATTCAAACTGCCAATGGGTACCACCACACGACCGCCGTGGCAAAGCCACAACCCACGGGGGTGGGGGACGCGAAACCAGCATCACAATACTTTGTTCATCCTTTCATTGGTGACACCTTTTCCACAAGGTGCGGCAGGCCGCAGGCAGGCAATGGCTGCAGTATGCTGGTTTGTGTGTGGGGTGTTGTTGGCGGGTCACATACAGTGCAGAACTTGCTGGGGCTGGTAAGTTGCAGGCAGTGCAGCAGGTGCTGAAGCTGGTGTGGTACATACATCGCAATAACTTGCTGGAGCTGGCGGGTTACATACAGTGCAGCAGTCGCTGGCGCAGGCGTGCCACATACGGTTCAGCACTCGCTGGCTGGCGTGCTACATATTGTGCAGCAGTTGCTGGCGCTGGCGTGCTACATACAGTGCAGCAGTCGCTGGCGCTGGCGTGTTGCATGCAGTGCAGCAATTGCTGGCACTGGCGTGTAACATATAGTGCAGCAGTTGCTGGCCCTAGTGTACTACTTACAGTTCAGTTGTCGCTGGCGCTGGCGTGCTACATAAAGTTCAGCACTCGCTGGCGCTGGCGTGCTACATACTGTGCAGCAGTCGCTGGCGCTGGCGTGTTGCATGCAGTGCAGCAATTGCTGGCACTGGCGTGTAACATATAGTGCAGCAGTTGCTGGCGCTAGTGTACTACTTACAGTTCAGTTGTCGCTGGCGCTGGCGTGCTACATAAAGTTCAGCACTCGCTGGCGCTGGCGTGCTACATACTGTGCAGCAGTTGCTGGCGCTGGCGTGCTACATACAATGCAGCAGTTGCTGGCGCTGGCGTGCTACATACAATGCAGCAGTCGCAGGCGCTGGCGTGCTACATACAGTTCAGCAGTCGCTGGCGCTGGCTTGGTGCATACGGTGATGCAGTCGATGGCGCTGGCGTGCTACAGTGCAGCAATCTATGGCGCTGGTGTGCTGCATACAATACAGCAGCTGCTGGCGCTGGCGTGCTACATACAGTGCAGCAGTAGCTGGCGCTGGCGTGCTACATACAGTGCAACAGTCGCTGGCGCTGGCGTGCTACATACAGTTCAGCAGTTGCTGGCGCTGGCTTGGTGCATACAGTGCAGCAGTTGCTGGCGCTGGCGTGCTACATACAGTGCAGCAGTTCCTGGCGCTGGCATGCTACATACAGTGCAGCAGTCGCAGGCGCTGGCGTGCTACATACAGTTCAGCAGTCGCTGGCGCTGGCTTGGTGCATACGGTGATGCAGTCAATGGCGCTGGCGTGCTACAGTGCAGCAGTCGATGGCGCTGGTGTGCTGCAAACAATACAGCAGCTGCTGGCGCTGGCGTGCTACATACAGTGCAGCAGTTGCTGGCGCTGGCGTGCTACACACAGTTCAGCAGTTGCTGGCGCTGGCGTGCTACATGTAGTTCAGCACTCGCTGGCGCTGGCGTGCTACATATTGTGCAGCAGTTGCCGGCGCTGGCGTGCTACATACAGTGCAACAGTCGCTGGCGCTGGCGTGCTACATACAATTCAGCACTCGCTGGCGCTGGCGTGCTACATATTGTGCAGCAGTTGCTGGCGCTGACGTGCTACATACAGTGCAGCAGTTGCTGACGCTGGCGTGCTACAATGCAGCAGTCGCAGGCGCTGGCGTGCTACATACAGTTCAGCAGTCGCTGGCGCTGGCTTGCTACCTCCAGTGCAGCAGTCGATGGCGCTGGCTAGCTACATACAGTGCAGCAGTTGCTGGCGCTGGCGTGTTACATACAGTGCAGCAGTCGCAGGCGCTGGCGTGCTACATACGGTTCAGCAGTTGCTGGCGCTGGCGTGCTATATACAGTTCAGCACTCGCTGGCGCTGGCGTGCTTTAATATTGTGCAGCAGTTGCTGGAGCCGGTAAGTTGCACATTGTGCAGCAGTTGCTGGAGCTGGCGGGATGCATGCAGTGCACCACTTGCTGGTGTTGGCAGGTGCCCTCAGCAGCAGTGCCCACAGCAGCAGTGCCCACAGCAGCAGTGCCCACAGCAGTGCCCACCAGCAGTGACTTCAGCAGCAGTGCCCACAGCAGCAGTCACCAAAGCAGGTGCCCACCTGCAGAGACCTCAGCAGCAGTGTTCACAGCGATGCTTACAACACTGCCCACAGCAGTGCCGTCAGCAGCAGTGCAATCAGCAGTGTCCGCAGCTGGTGCAATACTTGCAGTGCACCACTTGCTGGAGCTGGCGTGTAACGTACAGTACGGCAGTCGCTGGAGCAGGTAAGGTGCAGGCTGTGCAGCAGTTGCTGGCGCTGGCGGGCTGCATGCAGTGCAGCAGTTGCTGGAGCCGGCAAGTTGCACGCAGCGCAGCAGTTGCTGGAGCTGGCGGGATGCATGCAGTGCACCACTTGCTGGAGTTGGCGGGTGCCCTCAGCAGCAGTGCCCTCAGCAGCAGTGCCCTCAGCAGCAGTGCTCACAGCAGCAGTGACCACAGCAGTGCCCACTAGCAGTGACCTCAGCAGCAGTGACCACAGCAGTGCCGTCACAGCAGCGCACTCAGCAGTGTCCACAGCTGACACAACGCATGCAGTGCAGCAGTTGCTGGCGCTGGCGTGCTACATATTGTGCAGCAGTTGCTGGAGCCGGTAAGTTGCACATTGTGCAGCAGTTGCTGGAGCTGGCGGGATGCATGCAGTGCACCACTTGCTGGTGTTGGCAGGTGCCCACAGCAGCAGTGCCCTCAGCAGCAGTGCCCACAGCAGCAGTCACCACAGCAGGTGCCCCCTGCAGAGACCTCAGCAGCAGTGTTCACAGCGATGCTTACAACACTGCCCACAGCAGTGCCGTCAGCAGCAGTGCAATCAGCAGTGTCCGCAGCTGGTGCAATACTTGCAGTGCACCACTTGCTGGAGCTGGCGTGTAACGTACAGTACGGCAGTCGCTGGAGCAGGTAAGGTGCAGGCTGTGCAGCAGTTGCTGGCGCTGGCGGGCTGCATGCAGTGCAGCAGTTGCTGGAGCCGGCAAGTTGCACGCAGCGCAGCAGTTGCTGGAGCTGGCGGGATGCATGCAGTGCACCACTTGCTGGAGTTGGCGGGTGCCCTCAGCAGCAGTGCCCTCAGCAGCAGTGCCCTCAGCAGCAGTGCTCACAGCAGCAGTGACCACAGCAGTGCCCACTAGCAGTGACCTCAGCAGCAGTGACCACAGCAGTGCCGTCACAGCAGCGCACTCAGCAGTGTCCACAGCTGACACAACGCATGCAGTGCAGCAGTTGCTGGCGCTGGCGTGCTACATATTGTGCAGCAGTTGCTGGAGCCGGTAAGTTGCACATTGTGCAGCAGTTGCTGGAGCTGGCGGGATGCATGCAGTGCACCACTTGCTGGTGTTGGCAGGTGCCCACAGCAGCAGTGCCCTCAGCAGCAGTGCCCACAGCAGCAGTACCCACAGCAGTGCCCACCAGCAGTGACTTCAGCAGCAGTGCCCACAGCAGCAGTCACCACAGCAGGTGCCCCCCTGCAGAGACCTCAGCAGCAGTGTTCACAGCGATGCTTACAACACTGCCCACAGCAGTGCCGTCAGCAGCAGTGCAATCAGCAGTGTCCGCAGCTGGTGCAATACTTGCAGTGCACCACTTGCTGGAGCTGGCGTGTAACGTACAGTACGGCAGTCGCTGGAGCAGGTAAGGTGCAGGCTGTGCAGCAGTTGCTGGCGCTGGCGGGCTGCATGCAGTGCAGCAGTTGCTGGAGCCGGCAAGTTGCACGCAGCGCAGCAGTTGCTGGAGCTGGCGGGATGCATGCAGTGCACCACTTGCTGGAGTTGGCGGGTGCCCTCAGCAGCAGTGCCCTCAGCAGCAGTGCCCTCAGCAGCAGTGCTCACAGCAGCAGTGACCACAGCAGTGCCCACTAGCAGTGACCTCAGCAGCAGTGACCACAGCAGTGCCGTCACAGCAGCGCACTCAGCAGTGTCCACAGCTGACACAACGCATGCAGTGCAGCAGTTGCTGGCGCTGGCGTGCTACATATTGTGCAGCAGTTGCTGGAGCCGGTAAGTTGCACATTGTGCAGCAGTTGCTGGAGCTGGCGGGATGCATGCAGTGCACCACTTGCTGGTGTTGGCAGGTGCCCACAGCAGCAGTGCCCTCAGCAGCAGTGCCCACAGCAGCAGTACCCACAGCAGTGCCCACCAGCAGTGACTTCAGCAGCAGTGCCCACAGCAGCAGTCACCACAGCAGGTGCCCCCCTGCAGAGACCTCAGCAGCAGTGTTCACAGCGATGCTTACAACACTGCCCACAGCAGTGCCGTCAGCAGCAGTGCAATCAGCAGTGTCCGCAGCTGGTGCAATACTTGCAGTGCACCACTTGCTGGAGCTGGCGTGTAACGTACAGTACGGCAGTCGCTGGAGCAGGTAAGGTGCAGGCTGTGCAGCAGTTGCTGGCGCTGGCGGGCTGCATGCAGTGCAGCAGTTGCTGGAGCCGGCAAGTTGCACGCAGCGCAGCAGTTGCTGGAGCTGGCGGGATGCATGCAGTGCACCACTTGCTGGAGTTGGCGGGTGCCCTCAGCAGCAGTGCCCTCAGCAGCAGTGCCCTCAGCAGCAGTGCTCACAGCAGCAGTGACCACAGCAGTGCCCACTAGCAGTGACCTCAGCAGCAGTGACCACAGCAGTGCCGTCACAGCAGCGCACTCAGCAGTGTCCACAGCTGACACAACGCATGCAGTGCAGCAGTTGCTGGCGCTGGCGTGCTACATATTGTGCAGCAGTTGCTGGAGCCGGTAAGTTGCACATTGTGCAGCAGTTGCTGGAGCTGGCGGGATGCATGCAGTGCACCACTTGCTGGTGTTGGCAGGTGCCCACAGCAGCAGTGCCCTCAGCAGCAGTGCCCACAGCAGCAGTACCCACAGCAGTGCCCACCAGCAGTGACTTCAGCAGCAGTGCCCACAGCAGCAGTCACCACAGCAGGTGCCCCCCTGCAGAGACCTCAGCAGCAGTGTTCACAGCGATGCTTACAACACTGCCCACAGCAGTGCCGTCAGCAGCAGTGCAATCAGCAGTGTCCGCAGCTGGTGCAATACTTGCAGTGCACCACTTGCTGGAGCTGGCGTGTAACGTACAGTACGGCAGTCGCTGGAGCAGGTAAGGTGCAGGCTGTGCAGCAGTTGCTGGCGCTGGCGGGCTGCATGCAGTGCAGCAGTTGCTGGAGCCGGCAAGTTGCACGCAGCGCAGCAGTTGCTGGAGCTGGCGGGATGCATGCAGTGCACCACTTGCTGGAGTTGGCGGGTGCCCTCAGCAGCAGTGCCCTCAGCAGCAGTGCCCTCAGCAGCAGTGCTCACAGCAGCAGTGACCACAGCAGTGCCCACTAGCAGTGACCTCAGCAGCAGTGACCACAGCAGTGCCGTCACAGCAGCGCACTCAGCAGTGTCCACAGCTGACACAACGCATGCAGTGCAGCAGTTGCTGGCGCTGGCGTGCTACATATTGTGCAGCAGTTGCTGGAGCCGGTAAGTTGCACATTGTGCAGCAGTTGCTGGAGCTGGCGGGATGCATGCAGTGCACCACTTGCTGGTGTTGGCAGGTGCCCACAGCAGCAGTGCCCTCAGCAGCAGTGCCCACAGCAGCAGTACCCACAGCAGTGCCCACCAGCAGTGACTTCAGCAGCAGTGCCCACAGCAGCAGTCACCACAGCAGGTGCCCCCCTGCAGAGACCTCAGCAGCAGTGTTCACAGCGATGCTTACAACACTGCCCACAGCAGTGCCGTCAGCAGCAGTGCAATCAGCAGTGTCCGCAGCTGGTGCAATACTTGCAGTGCACCACTTGCTGGAGCTGGCGTGTAACGTACAGTACGGCAGTCGCTGGAGCAGGTAAGGTGCAGGCTGTGCAGCAGTTGCTGGCGCTGGCGGGCTGCATGCAGTGCAGCAGTTGCTGGAGCCGGCAAGTTGCACGCAGCGCAGCAGTTGCTGGAGCTGGCGGGATGCATGCAGTGCACCACTTGCTGGAGTTGGCGGGTGCCCTCAGCAGCAGTGCCCTCAGCAGCAGTGCCCTCAGCAGCAGTGCTCACAGCAGCAGTGACCACAGCAGTGCCCACTAGCAGTGACCTCAGCAGCAGTGACCACAGCAGTGCCGTCACAGCAGCGCACTCAGCAGTGTCCACAGCTGACACAACGCATGCAGTGCAGCAGTTGCTGGCGCTGGCGTGCTACATATTGTGCAGCAGTTGCTGGAGCCGGTAAGTTGCACATTGTGCAGCAGTTGCTGGAGCTGGCGGGATGCATGCAGTGCACCACTTGCTGGTGTTGGCAGGTGCCCACAGCAGCAGTGCCCTCAGCAGCAGTGCCCACAGCAGCAGTACCCACAGCAGTGCCCACCAGCAGTGACTTCAGCAGCAGTGCCCACAGCAGCAGTCACCACAGCAGGTGCCCCCCTGCAGAGACCTCAGCAGCAGTGTTCACAGCGATGCTTACAACACTGCCCACAGCAGTGCCGTCAGCAGCAGTGCAATCAGCAGTGTCCGCAGCTGGTGCAATACTTGCAGTGCACCACTTGCTGGAGCTGGCGTGTAACGTACAGTACGGCAGTCGCTGGAGCAGGTAAGGTGCAGGCTGTGCAGCAGTTGCTGGCGCTGGCGGGCTGCATGCAGTGCAGCAGTTGCTGGAGCCGGCAAGTTGCACGCAGCGCAGCAGTTGCTGGAGCTGGCGGGATGCATGCAGTGCACCACTTGCTGGAGTTGGCGGGTGCCCTCAGCAGCAGTGCCCTCAGCAGCAGTGCCCTCAGCAGCAGTGCTCACAGCAGCAGTGACCACAGCAGTGCCCACTAGCAGTGACCTCAGCAGCAGTGACCACAGCAGTGCCGTCACAGCAGCGCACTCAGCAGTGTCCACAGCTGACACAACGCATGCAGTGCAGCAGTTGCTGGCGCTGGCGTGCTACATATTGTGCAGCAGTTGCTGGAGCCGGTAAGTTGCACATTGTGCAGCAGTTGCTGGAGCTGGCGGGATGCATGCAGTGCACCACTTGCTGGTGTTGGCAGGTGCCCACAGCAGCAGTGCCCTCAGCAGCAGTGCCCACAGCAGCAGTACCCACAGCAGTGCCCACCAGCAGTGACTTCAGCAGCAGTGCCCACAGCAGCAGTCACCACAGCAGGTGCCCCCCTGCAGAGACCTCAGCAGCAGTGTTCACAGCGATGCTTACAACACTGCCCACAGCAGTGCCGTCAGCAGCAGTGCAATCAGCAGTGTCCGCAGCTGGTGCAATACTTGCAGTGCACCACTTGCTGGAGCTGGCGTGTAACGTACAGTACGGCAGTCGCTGGAGCAGGTAAGGTGCAGGCTGTGCAGCAGTTGCTGGCGCTGGCGGGCTGCATGCAGTGCAGCAGTTGCTGGAGCCGGCAAGTTGCACGCAGCGCAGCAGTTGCTGGAGCTGGCGGGATGCATGCAGTGCACCACTTGCTGGAGTTGGCGGGTGCCCTCAGCAGCAGTGCCCTCAGCAGCAGTGCCCTCAGCAGCAGTGCTCACAGCAGCAGTGACCACAGCAGTGCCCACTAGCAGTGACCTCAGCAGCAGTGACCACAGCAGTGCCGTCACAGCAGCGCACTCAGCAGTGTCCACAGCTGACACAACGCATGCAGTGCAGCAGTTGCTGGCGCTGGCGTGCTACATATTGTGCAGCAGTTGCTGGAGCCGGTAAGTTGCACATTGTGCAGCAGTTGCTGGAGCTGGCGGGATGCATGCAGTGCACCACTTGCTGGTGTTGGCAGGTGCCCACAGCAGCAGTGCCCTCAGCAGCAGTGCCCACAGCAGCAGTACCCACAGCAGTGCCCACCAGCAGTGACTTCAGCAGCAGTGCCCACAGCAGCAGTCACCACAGCAGGTGCCCCCCTGCAGAGACCTCAGCAGCAGTGTTCACAGCGATGCTTACAACACTGCCCACAGCAGTGCCGTCAGCAGCAGTGCAATCAGCAGTGTCCGCAGCTGGTGCAATACTTGCAGTGCACCACTTGCTGGAGCTGGCGTGTAACGTACAGTACGGCAGTCGCTGGAGCAGGTAAGGTGCAGGCTGTGCAGCAGTTGCTGGCGCTGGCGGGCTGCATGCAGTGCAGCAGTTGCTGGAGCCGGCAAGTTGCACGCAGCGCAGCAGTTGCTGGAGCTGGCGGGATGCATGCAGTGCACCACTTGCTGGAGTTGGCGGGTGCCCTCAGCAGCAGTGCCCTCAGCAGCAGTGCCCTCAGCAGCAGTGCTCACAGCAGCAGTGACCACAGCAGTGCCCACTAGCAGTGACCTCAGCAGCAGTGACCACAGCAGTGCCGTCACAGCAGCGCACTCAGCAGTGTCCACAGCTGACACAACGCATGCAGTGCAGCAGTTGCTGGCGCTGGCGTGCTACATATTGTGCAGCAGTTGCTGGAGCCGGTAAGTTGCACATTGTGCAGCAGTTGCTGGAGCTGGCGGGATGCATGCAGTGCACCACTTGCTGGTGTTGGCAGGTGCCCACAGCAGCAGTGCCCTCAGCAGCAGTGCCCACAGCAGCAGTACCCACAGCAGTGCCCACCAGCAGTGACTTCAGCAGCAGTGCCCACAGCAGCAGTCACCACAGCAGGTGCCCCCCTGCAGAGACCTCAGCAGCAGTGTTCACAGCGATGCTTACAACACTGCCCACAGCAGTGCCGTCAGCAGCAGTGCAATCAGCAGTGTCCGCAGCTGGTGCAATACTTGCAGTGCACCACTTGCTGGAGCTGGCGTGTAACGTACAGTACGGCAGTCGCTGGAGCAGGTAAGGTGCAGGCTGTGCAGCAGTTGCTGGCGCTGGCGGGCTGCATGCAGTGCAGCAGTTGCTGGAGCCGGCAAGTTGCACGCAGCGCAGCAGTTGCTGGAGCTGGCGGGATGCATGCAGTGCACCACTTGCTGGAGTTGGCGGGTGCCCTCAGCAGCAGTGCCCTCAGCAGCAGTGCCCTCAGCAGCAGTGCTCACAGCAGCAGTGACCACAGCAGTGCCCACTAGCAGTGACCTCAGCAGCAGTGACCACAGCAGTGCCGTCACAGCAGCGCACTCAGCAGTGTCCACAGCTGACACAACGCATGCAGTGCAGCAGTTGCTGGCGCTGGCGTGCTACATATTGTGCAGCAGTTGCTGGAGCCGGTAAGTTGCACATTGTGCAGCAGTTGCTGGAGCTGGCGGGATGCATGCAGTGCACCACTTGCTGGTGTTGGCAGGTGCCCACAGCAGCAGTGCCCTCAGCAGCAGTGCCCACAGCAGCAGTACCCACAGCAGTGCCCACCAGCAGTGACTTCAGCAGCAGTGCCCACAGCAGCAGTCACCACAGCAGGTGCCCCCCTGCAGAGACCTCAGCAGCAGTGTTCACAGCGATGCTTACAACACTGCCCACAGCAGTGCCGTCAGCAGCAGTGCAATCAGCAGTGTCCGCAGCTGGTGCAATACTTGCAGTGCACCACTTGCTGGAGCTGGCGTGTAACGTACAGTACGGCAGTCGCTGGAGCAGGTAAGGTGCAGGCTGTGCAGCAGTTGCTGGCGCTGGCGGGCTGCATGCAGTGCAGCAGTTGCTGGAGCCGGCAAGTTGCACGCAGCGCAGCAGTTGCTGGAGCTGGCGGGATGCATGCAGTGCACCACTTGCTGGAGTTGGCGGGTGCCCTCAGCAGCAGTGCCCTCAGCAGCAGTGCCCTCAGCAGCAGTGCTCACAGCAGCAGTGACCACAGCAGTGCCCACTAGCAGTGACCTCAGCAGCAGTGACCACAGCAGTGCCGTCACAGCAGCGCACTCAGCAGTGTCCACAGCTGACACAACGCATGCAGTGCAGCAGTTGCTGGCGCTGGCGTGCTACATATTGTGCAGCAGTTGCTGGAGCCGGTAAGTTGCACATTGTGTTGCATGCCAGCTGCTGGTGTGCTATCAGGTGGTGCTACGTGCTTGCCGTGTGCACTGTTGCATGCTGCTGACTGTACGTGGTTGCACGAGCAGAGTGCTGGCTTGCTGGGCCGGTGCCTGTGGCCAGGTCTCATCTGAAGATCTGCTGTTTTCCTGCTGCTGCTGCTGCTGCTGCTGCTCTACTTTTGCAGGACTAGAAACAGAGGATGTCGGTAATTGCTGCGTATGAGATGTTGTGCTGCCTCCTGCATGTTGTGACTCCCGGCTGGGTGCAATTGAGTAGGGCTGCAGTCACAGTTTGGATGTTACACAACGGGAACATCGCCTGTTTTAGAGCCAATGACAGGCTCACTGGGCAACCACCTAATCCATCAATCTTCATTTTTTTAGCTCAGTCATGTAGGGCTGCAGCTGCTGTTCGCTCAGGTCCTGTCTGATTGCTCTTTTGCAACTGCTGCTTCAAGCAGTGTTGGCCTGGTGCTCTGAATGAATGAGAGCGCTGTGAATGTGGCTTTAGTTCATTCAGTGGCAACTAACACCCATGGGTGGGCCCATGGTCCTACTTTGGCAACTTGGTGACTTGAATCCTGTCATGCATTGGGCTGTAAAACGACACGGCGCTAGCATGCAGAACACTGTGAATCCCCACGTCCACATGGAACTGTGCAATGTGGATGCTGCAGCGGAATTAAAGATGAATGTGCCGGTTAGCTCTGCGGCGGCATCAGCACCATGGCATGCATGCCTAGTAGTGCTGCTGCGCACAACTCACCCGCGGCGTTTTTGTGGCAAGCATATGTTGTCGGCAGCGTTCATGTTCTGCTGCACAGCCTGTGTACCGGCATGCATTACACTCCTGCCTCTGGCACATTCAACTCTGGTGGTGGCACATTGCAGCAAGCCATGCATGATGTACACGACTACAGTGCATTATCTGCGAGACCTACGGGTGCTGCTCGCTTGTAACAGGTTCACCCAGCGTGTCACCCTGTCAGCAGTGATGTGCTGTTTGTCACCTCTGGCTAAATGCTGCACATTACGCAGCGCTGATAAAATCCCACAACGCCATCTTCAAAGCTGCCCCAAGCAGTCTGGAGTGTACCATCAACACGATTCGTGCATCTGGATGTTCGAGACGTGACTGTCGGAGATCACTCCATACCAGCGATTCAGCATGCCATCGGGCACGAAACACCCAATAAACGCTGTGCTACAACATACGTTGCGCAGGGAGCTCTCAGAAGCCCTTGCTGCGCTCCCCGAGGCCGATGCCACAGGAGCAGCTGTCGCACAGCTAGCTGGTGAGGCTTCTCATCGCGGCTGTGTTATATACGTACAACCAAGTTAACACTGTATGACAGGCCTAGATGCAGCGTTGCGTGCGATCCACCTGCTGACCTTGCTCGTGCTTTCCCTGTTGCTGCTGCTGCTGCTGCTGCTGCTGCTGCTGCTGCTGCTGCTGCTGCTGCTGCTGTCCGCTTCACGCATCACTGTGTTTTGCAGGCGCGGAGGAATGGGAGGCTGTGCTCGACAAGCTGTGCGATCAGTATGCAGCAAAGGGCCAGGCCAACTTGGCTGCCATGCTGAGCCTGCTGCTGCAGGAGCCACTGCGCGCTGTGGAGTATTACAGGTACGTGAGCAGCTGATCGCCTGCGCTGCTGTGCACTTAGAGCTCCCCCACCCTCCCTCCCCGTTACATCGGGTGCTGTGCGCTGGTTGTCTGTGAAGGCTTGTCCCTGGTGTGAGTAGTATGTGCACCGCCTCATTGCTGCTCAAGCATTGCTCCCCTGTTTGCCTCGCACCCTGCTGCACAGGCACTGTGCGTCTGATGCAACAGAGAATGCTCGCTCACTGCATACGCATGCCGGCGCACATGTTGTAACTGTTACAATGGTATGTAACAATGCGCGCAGGTCTGCTGGCTGCCTGAGGGAGGCGCTGGCGCTGGCGTCTGCCCAGCTGCTGCCTGAGGACCCCCTGGTGGACAAGCTGCGTACGGAGTACGCTGCTGCGATCGCCGCAGGTGAGAGGATTGTGTTTGACAAGTGGACTGATAGGTGTGCCGTCATGTACTGCCTGCAGGATGTGCAACCTGGTGTGCAGGTTCAATTTGTGTGGGGAAAAACACCCCAAGCGGGTCATGGGAAAGGACCCCACTGGTGGCTAGCGCTGTGTGAGAAGTATGCTGCTGCAGCCGCTGGCATGTGGGGGAATGTGTTTTTCTGTCAGTGTGTGCCCAACTGTTGTAGCACTGTTAGCAAGCCGCCTGACGACGGCCCTTCGATGTAGCTGCACGTGGAGGGCGGTGCTGCCGCTGCCGCTGCTGGTGAGCACGTGCCACGCGCCATGCAGCAACGTTGGGTCACTGCCACAAAGCAAACGCCTTCAACCGTGCCCTGCGCAACATGCGCGATGTATGCGCACAGCTGAAACTGAAACAGCATGTTGCACGCACCATCAACCTGCATTTGTCAAGCCATGCATGCACTCAACCTCCTCCACTGCCGCCTGTGCCTCCTCTCTTGTGCTCCAAACTGCCGCCCAAACCGCCGCTGCCAGGTCCAGCCAAAGCCCCGACGGCAGCAGAAGAGGTAGCAGATCGGGCACCAGCAACAGACGTACCAGCAGCAGGTCCACCCGCTTCTGCTCCATCTTCCTGCAAGCCGTCGGTCCTGCAAGCACCAACCGCTAGCGCTGACCTGGCAGAGGTCGCTGCAGCAAATCTGCTGCTGCAGAACCAGCCAGCCGCTGCAGCGCGCGCCCTTGCAGGACGAGCAGCCGGCAGCAGCAGCACCAGCAGCAGCGGGGCTGGCGGGACGGCGCTGCATGCTGCTGCGCGTGTGGCCGGCCTTGCCGCACCCTACAAGGTGGGTGGGGCTGCTGCATGTCGGGGTGTGCGTTGACCGGGTGTTTGACCAAGCTTCGACTGGCTGTCGTCATCCAACCAGTGCTGACACGGCACCGTCATGTACATGCCGCATGCCTTGCGCTACATCTTGCCTCAACTGTTCAGCTGCGGTGGGTAGCACGCAGGTCTGTTAGCTGATGCTTGCCCGTTGCATGTGGTCCTGCCCTGCTGCTCTCCTGTGCATCCCTCGGCCCTCCCCCCCCCCCCCCGCACTTCATCTGTCTGCACCTGTGGATCACCGCAACTCAACCGCAATCCAGCTGCCACCAACGCCTTGCAACCGGGACTGCCAAACCTCTGCCGCTGTTGCCACCAACAGTCAGGTGAAGAGCAGCAGGAGCTCTGCCAGCTGGCGTGCAGCCTGTGCCTGCAAGCAGCCCTGCTCACCAGCAACGGCCAGCAGCAGCTCCTGGCAGACCTGCTGCCCTTGCTGGAGCCCATCTCGGCAGCAGCAGCGGCAGCAGAGGCAGGCGCAGAGCCCGCAGCAGCCGTAGCTGCTGCTGTAGCTGCGGTGCGGCTGGTGCTGCGGCTGGCGCTGCAGCTGCTCACTGCCCTCAACCAGCTTGCAGGACTGGATGCAGCAGTAGCCCCAGCAGCTGCAGCAACCAAAGCTGACGAACCGGCTGCTGTTGACGTCGGTACAGTGCTAGACCAGGAGCAGCTGCACGCACTGCTGGTGCACCTATGGGAGCAGCAGGAGGAGGCGGGGGGTGCAGGCACGAAGGCCGTGGCACAGGCTGTGCTGCAGCAGCTGAGCCAGCTGCCAGAGACCTTGCAGCAGCTGTGTGCAGCAGCATTCAAGCAGCGGCGGCAGCAGCAGCAGCAGGATCCATCAGGCGACCTCAGCGCATGTGGTCAGTGTGTGGCCGCTGCTGTCCTTTGCTGGAGCAGCCACCTCGCCAGCAGCAGCGGCAGCAGCGCCGCAGATGCTTCCAGCAGCAGCACACCAGCGGGCACAGCAGCAGCACCAGCAGCAGCAGCGGCAGCAGCAGCAGGTGCTGCTGCGGCCATGCTCGTCGGCTGGCCAGCGGTAGTGGAGCAGCAAGTGGTGCCGCTGCTGCAGGGTGCATATCAGCAGCTGAAACAGCAGCACGTGATCCTGGCAGCCGCAGCGCCCTCTGTGACAACCGCCGCACCCAACGCTGCAGCGGCAGGGGTGGGCGGGCCTGTTGACGTGTCAGGGTTCAAGGGGCCTGTTGACGTGTCAGGGTTCAAGGGGCCTGTTGACGTGTCAGGGTTCAAGGGGCCTGCTGACGTGTCAGGGTTCAAGGGTTCAGGGGAGAAGCTGCGCTACACCCTGCAGCAGCTGCTGCAGCTGCGGGCGAGGCAGCCCGGGCTTCAGCAGCAGGAGCATGCCAGGAGGGAGTTGGCCAAGGTTGCAGCACCCCTGCAGGATACTTCTGCTGCTGCTGCTGCTGCTGCAAGCGCGGCAGCTGTTGGTGGTCATGGCAAGCAGCCCAAGCAGCAGCAGGTCGCCAGCGAACCGCCAGCAGCAGCAGCAGCCACAACCTCCACAGTCCGCAGCCCTGATGACAACCAGAAGTCTTCAAAACATGCACTGAATGGGCATCAGGACCACACAGCTGCTGCTGCTGCTGCTGCCGTCGACAAGCCAGCAGCAGCCAAGGTGGCAGCAGCAGGTCAGCAGCAGCAGGGCGGCAGGAAGGGCCAGCAGCAGTACAGCAGGCAGCAGCTGCTGACCCTGAACCCTCCGTCAAGGGTTCTGCAGCACCAGGCAGCCAGGCAGGCCAGCAAGGCGCCAAGGAAGCAGCGGCAGGACGGCGCAGCCGCCGCGTCTGCTGCTGCTGCCCCTGGTTCTATTCGCAGTGCTGCAGCCGCCAGTGACGACCATGCAGCAGCAGCAGCAGCAGGGGGTGCGGAGGAGCACCACGAGCACCACCGCTACTCGGAGCAGCTGCTGCTGAAGCTCGAGCAGCCGTTCTTCGGGCAGCAGCAGCGCATCCGCGCCCACCTGGAGTCTGTCAGCGCCCCAGTCAGCGAGGCGGTGGGCAGCGGCTTTGTGCACTTCACGCAGACGCTGCGGCTGCTGCACCAGCATCCCCCACCACAGCAGCAGCAGCAGCAGCAGCACGGGGTGTTGTCACCCACCGTGCCGATGCTAGGCAGGCAGGGCCCCTGCTGCCCTCGAGCACCGTGCACCGCTCCTATGGCACGCCATTTGCCGGCTCACTCTGCAGGGCGTCATCAATGGCCGCTGTCGCCGCCGCCGCCGCCACCACCCCACCATGCAGCAGCAGCAGCGGCAACATCGAGTGGCATGTCGTCGTCACCGCCGCCGCTGGTGCTGCCGCCGCAGCACCGTGATGGGCTCGGCGGACCTGCGTCCCATCATCATCAGCAGCAGCAGCAGCAGCAGGAGGGGAGCCACCAGCGGCAGCAGAGCAGCAGTAGTGCTGCAGGCGGTGAGGCAGCAGGAACCGGCGCCAAGGGGCCCGAGGTACCCTCCCCTGAGCCGGCAGCAGCCCCAACAGGCGCAGCAGCCAAGGGCCCCACCAAGGTGGTGACAGAGGAGCAGCCAGCTGCTCTTATGGAGCCTGCAGAGCAGAGCCGCACACCAGGAGCAGCACCAGCAACTGGGTTGGCAGCAAAGGAAGCAGCGGCATCGCCTGCAGACACAGCGGCAGGCGGCAGTGCAGCAGAACATCGGCAGCTGAAAGTGGCGCAGCAGGCAGCTGGCGCAAAGGCTGCCGGTGCAGGCTGTGCAGCGGCCACAGAGCAGCAGCAGCAGCAGCAGCAGCAGCAGCAGCAGCAGCAGCAGGCCAGCAAGGGCCTGGGAGAGGTCTCCACCGCTGCTGCTGCTGCTGCTGAGTCGTTGGCTAATGCGCATGCTGTTGGTGGGGATTATAGCAAGGATGGCAATCACAGCAACACCAAGAGGACCCAGCAGCAGCAGCAGCAACTTGTGGCACCCGCACCTGAGGCCAGGCCTCACAAGGAGCAGCAGAAGCAGCAGCAGCAGCACAAGGTGCAGCACCCTCACAGTCAGCAGCAGCAGCAGCACCCATGGCGGGAGTGGCAGCCCAAGCAGCAGCAGCATGTGGCTGCCGCAGGGGAGAGCCCCGCCGCAGCGCCAACTGCCAGTACCCAACGCACCACTGCTGCTGCGGCTGTGGCTGAAGCTGGCAGGGTCACCAGCCCCCAGCAGCAGCAGCAGCAGCACGGCAGTGGGCAGCAGCACAAGGAGGAGAGACCCAACAAGCCACATGCTGAAGGGCACCCCAAGCAGCAGCAGCAGCAGCGGCAGCAGCAGCAGCACGGTAGTGGGCAGCAGCACAAGGAGGAGAGACCCAACAAGCCACATGCTGAAGGGCACCCCAAGCAGCAGCGGCAGCAGCAGCAGCAGCAGCAGCAGCAGCAGCAGCAGCGGCTGCATGCAGCAGCTGACACGGAGGTGGCAGCAGCAGCAGCGCCGGCAGGCGACCACCATGCCGTGCACTACTCGGAGAAGCAGCTGCTGCAGCTCAACCAGCCCTTCTTCGCGCAGCAGCACGGCGTGCGCGCCAGCATCGAGTCGGCAGGCGTGACCAAGGCGCTGAGCGAAGCAGAGGCCAGCGAGTTCAGCCACGTGTGCAGCGTGGCGCGAGAGCTGCGGCACCCACACGGCGCGCATGCACGGCGCGATGAGCAGCAGCAGGCAAAAGCCGGCGCTGGCAGTCACAGCACCTCCCCCCATGCCGCACACCCCTAGGGAGGGTGTAGCAGCAGCAGCAGCAGCAGCAGCAGCAGCACAAGGTGAATGCTGTCGCCTGTTGCAGTGAAGGGTGGCAAAAACCAGCAGCTTTCGCCAAGCAAGCTGCTGCTGCTGCCTAGCTGTTGGGGAGGGCTTGAGGGTCTGAGATGCAGCAGGAGCAGAAGGTTGGCGGTGGCGTGGGCAAATGTGCGTGTTGCAGTGGCAGGGTGGCCTGGTGTCAACTGTGATGGGTGTTAGTCCAAAATAGTCTTCCTCATTTGAGCAGTGGTGTGGGCAGGATATGTGTGTTGTAGCACTGCAAGGTGGGCCGGTGTCAACTGTGATGGGCCTTCGTTTAAGGCAGTCATACTCACTTCGGCAGTGGTGTGGGCAGGATATGTGTGTTGTAGCATTGCAAGGTGGACTGGTGTCAAATGTGATCAGCCTTTGTTTAAGGCAGTCTTACTCACTTTGGCAGTGTTGTGGGCAGGCGATGTGTGTTGGAATGGCAGGGTGGGCCAGTGTTGACTTTTGTGGGTTTTTTTGTCACAACAGTCTTACTCACTTTGGCAGTGTTGTGGGCAGGCGATGTGTGTTGGACCGGCAGAATGGGCCAGTGTTGACTTTTGTGGGTTTTTTTGTCACAACAGTCTTACTCACTTTGGCAGTGTTGTGGGCAGGCGATGTGTGTTAGACCGGCAGGGTGGGCCAGTGTTGACTTTTGTGGGTTTTTTTGTCACAACAGTTTTACTCAATTTGGCAGTGGTGTGGGCAGGCGATGTGTGTTGGACCGGCAGGGTGGACCGGCATCAGGCTTGGAGTGGCAGCTGCTGTGCATGCAGGGACGCTGTGGGACAGCAGCAGTCACAAGCTGTGCGGGCAGCAGTAGGTACACATGATTGATCACATACTGTGGCGACAGCAGCGGATTTCATACAAAACACTGTAGGGACAGCAGCAGTCAAAAGCTGGCAGGCGGGTGGGCAGTGATGCTGGTGCTGGTATGCAGCAGGTGCTGATTGCAGGTGGCGGTGGCGGTGGCGGTGGCGGTCAGATGTTGATTTGGTTGGGTGACGGTGGCCTGTGTGGCTTGTGCTGCGTGTCCAGGCTGAGTAGTGCATGGCGCCATGCAGCGCCGCGTGTGGCAAGGCACAGGCAGACAAACTGCAACAGCATGGAATTGCGTAAAACCCAGTTTTGTTGGGAGCGGTGCAGCTGCCTGCACTGAATGCTGACATGGTGCTGCCTGCTGCCGCCCAACAACTGCAGGCATGATGTTGCAGGCATAATGTTGCGATGTTGCGCAGTAAAGTTGGGAGGGCTTCAAAGAGCCCTGCCCTGTCGCTGCTGGGGGCAAGCACACAGTCCATGGTGCACTTTGTTGGTCTGATTTGGTCGCAGGCAATGGGCAGCGTGTTCTACCCTGTTTATATGTGTGATTTGGTGAGGCAGCTGGCTGGGCACTTGGGCTGAGCTTTTTGGATGTTATTGCACCTGTTGTACGAGCGGCTGTGTTTGCAGTTGTGGTGAGTGGCAGGCAGCTAGGGCTTTGAAAGTCGCTGCAACAGCATTGCTTGCCGTGCCTGCGCCTGCCTGGTCGTGATGTGGTAGCAGCAGTGGTAGAACAGGCATAACTTCCAAAGTACATGAACAAGAAATAACGGCATGTCCTACAAAACAAATCGTGTCCCAGTGGGGGTTGCAGCACACGCCACCACTTTATGTTGGTGAAATCTCCTCCAGTGTGGCAGCACATCGGGCTGGCAGAGCTGTGTTACCTGATATGTCATTTTTGCCACCTTTGGCAGTGACCTGACATCTCAGGACTGTCTTTGTTTTTGGCAGTACATTTTTGTTATGCTTTTTGTCTGCTGAGCTGGACGTGCATGGCTGCAAGCGACAGCATACACGAGGCTGCCGCAAGGGTTGTGTCAGGCGGGGTTGTTGAACAGCACGCTAGCCTTTGAGCGCATTAACAGCGTTGCGCCAAACAAAAATAACAACAATTATTATTAAGTTATAAAATTTATCATACAGGTGGCACCTGCGTGTCAGCTCACTCTGTTGGGCGCCCTGCATCATGTTTGGAGTCAGTGTTGTGGCTGCTGTGCATTGCATGGTGTGCGCAGCGTGCATATGTGGGTGTGTTGTGGCATGTAGCAGACAGAACCGGCCCCGTCACATGCTTAGCTGAACCTCCGCATTTTTCATTTTCATTTGCTACACAGGGGGCGAAACCTAATTGGCTGGCCATACACAGCAGTCAGGCAAACCTGATTGCCGGAGGCCTACGGCACTGCCACCACCAGCAAGACACAACCGCCGCATTCGATGGCGCTGATGCTATGGCTTGAATGGGTAATATGATGATGATGATGATGAACCGCCGCATTTACCCTGACGCAGTGCAAGGTGCCCGAGTTTCTTTGCCTTAATCGCCCTGCTGTGTATTTTGTGGATGGCACATTGGCCGCTTGAGAAGCTGGGGCAGTGCCGCTGCACCTGCTCCAAAGCATGCATGCTTTGTGCTGATTGTAACCGCATTGGAACCTTTGCTCTCGACTGCGTGATGGGCAGCCAGTCAAGGTGGTCATCACAATGGCCGCTATGCACCAGCTGCAGCTACAGCTGCTGTGCAGCTTGCACCCTAGGTACGCCTGTGCTGTTCACCTAGTAGGCTTTGCGGCTGCCCATTTGCACAGGGTTTTCCTCATGTGAAGCGCAGCCTGAGCTGATGGTATGCTGGCTCAAGAATACAGGCGTAGGGATCTCTACTGCAACTCCATGCTGTGGAGGCAGCAGCGCATGTGAGACGCCTTGCACGAGTTGGCTTGGCATGCATTGGAAGCAGTGCTGAGTTGTGATGAGTGGACACGAGCATTTGTAACATGTGTATCTTATGGAATTTGTTGTAATGTATGATGATTCATTGGACACTTGGCGACAACTGTAGATCCTTCGTCAGGTGTTCTATGAACTGTTGCTCAAGTATCAGGTTGCATGCTGATGTAACAGATCAACCAACAGCACGACAGCCTGGTGAGCCCTCGCTCTCTGAGAGAGAAGGCTGTGTGCAGCAGGGCCATTACACAGTGCAGCAGCAAAACTGTGCGAAGCAGCAACGAGTGTTGGTATTTGTCTGGAAGCGTAAATCCAAAAGGTTTGTTGAACCAATGATCAACCTGAGGCCCAGCGTGGAGATCGCCTATGTTGCCAGGCACCCGTAGTTATAACAACATGTCGTAAGCCTTGAAGGCTGTAGAGTGTCAATGACTAGGTTACAGTGCTGCTGCTGATACATTGAATGGCCTGCGTACCTGACACAGACGTGTCAGTCACGATTGTAGTCATCCAATACATGGATAGTTATAGCTTCTGTTGCACGCAGGCCGCAGGCAATGTCAAGCTGAAACCAGAGAGTAAAGAGTCTTGTGTTCCTAGTCTTGAGCTGCTCATCCCAGACACCATCAACCAAATGTACAAATGAGAATGCACCTTGATCGCTGCTGCTTGCCAACCCACGCGCGGAAGCAAGCGATGCTGCAATGTGTTGACACAAGCCTTGCTTTTGAAGTCTCAGCCGCTTGTTTTGCCACAGTTGTGCGGCTGGACATCAGATGCACCATGGCCTGACAGCCAGTGCACAGCGTGCTACGTAGTACAATGCTCGAGTACAATATAGATACGACTGCTCTAGCTCAAGACGTACCTGATAATGACACAGACTGCACATGTCAAGCCAGGTGCCAGTCACCTTTGCCACCTGGCACAACTACTCAGTAGCCAGGCTGGCAGCCACAAGTCAAGACCTCGTGCGTTCCCACCAATTGCCTGACATTTTACATTTGATCATCAGCGCGCTGCTGTGATCTTGACATCGCCCGTGGAGTGCCTGTTGGCTGCTGCCGGCGCGCTTGTCTTCACACCACGCACGTCAGCGCTGGACCTGCAGCCGCAGAACAGACAGGAAGGGCAGCCGCACAGGTAGCAGCATGGATGCTGTTGTCAGTGACAGCCAGCAGTTGGAAACATTTTTGGTGTTGTCAGGCAGGCTTTTGGGTCGGCCCAGGGCAGCGGGAGGAAGCAGTGCATGCATGCTGCAGGAAAGACAATTCATGGTGTCCCTGAGTGCGGCATCTCACAAAGCAGCTGTTGCTAACAGCCCGGGGTGACAACTGTTACAAATGCACTGATATCACATGCAGAGTTGTCGCTTATTGAACAGCATCACCGCAAATTTGTTCGTGCCATGTCAGCGTACCTGCACACCACCAGGCGCAACTGCTCTGACAGGTGCAATTATCTCACCTGTCGCAAATGCCTGCCAGGTTTTTGGGGTCCATGTCTACATTGGTTGGGCCGCCGCATGCATACACGCCTGTGTACTGCGACTGCAGGGCAGCAGAAACAACAGAAGGCAGCTGGCCAAGTTGGCCGGCAGCCTGCAGCTCACACCTGCTGACCTGGCAAGCTGCACGAGCTCTGCAACTTACGTAACATGCAAGCACAGCATTAAACAACCAGCATATGCAGCATATGAACAGCAAACGGATGTAGAAATATTTCCTTGGTGTATCCTAAACCTGCAACTTTGCGCGCCCCTGACCTTGTCGTCATGGAAGCGGCATGCCTCTGCCTTGGTGCCGTTGTCTTGTGGGCCGGTGCTTTTGATGACAACGGCCACGACCTCATCAACAGCACAGCCCTGAAGCGGCAGGCAGCAGCAGACAGCAGCAGCATGCAGGCAGCAACACCCATACAAGCGCGAAAGGCAGAACAGCTCCCAGCAGAGGTTGTGGCAATGTGCTTGCAGACGCTGTTCCTGCAAGCAATGCTGCAGTGCTTGCAACAGCTGCAGCTGTCAGGGAACGGCTGCAAGGCCCTGCATGTCGCACACGCCAATCTTGCAGCGCAGCCGTTTGCACGGATACCTTTTGGCAGCACTGTTCTAAATGCATTGCTGCTACTCGCACCTTCTTTGCTGCAATGTGGTCCAGCGCCTTGACAAACTCTGGCCAGGTGATCTTGCGTGCACCCTTGGCCTTCACCTGCATGCAGCATCAGCACCGCACTCCAGCGCATCAGCAGCAGTTGCCACAGCAGTTCAGCATCAGCAGCAACAAAACTAGTGGTTGGTGCACATCAGCGTGTGTACCAGCTGCGCCAAGCACAGCACAACAGCTGCATCTTACACGGCTGCGAGTTGGCAGCATACTGTATGGCCATGATTAGCTGCTGCAAAAAGACGGCATGTAACCCATAAGACCACAGCACCACAGCAAATCATCATCTGCTTGTATAGATCAGCAGCGTTTACCTTTGCAAAGATGAGGTCGATGTCAACGGTGGTGAGGACCTTGCTGAGCAGCTTAACTTCCTTGGCCAGCTTGATGAAATTCTTGCCCTCCAGCTCAACACAAATCTGCTTGCAGGACAGCCAGGCACCGCGCACAGGATGATGCTAAACAACACACCAGCAGCCAGCTGCAAGAAGGTTAATTTGGCTGCTCCAGTAGCTCAGTTGTGCACAGTTGTACTGCAACTTGCGGCTGCAACTTGAAGCTGCTGTTGTGGCTGGCCAGGCAGCGCCCACCAGGCAACCACACTCGACGCACCTGGGAGCTGCCAAATGAAGCAAATGCAGAGTAGACAGCCTTCAGCTCGGCTGCACACCATACATTGGAAGCAGCAGTTTTACAAGTGCCACGCCGCATCAGGGTTTCTCTTATGGAATGCGCTGCAGATGTCCTCAAATGCTGTCCGGACAGCTCAGCTGTTGCTCTGCTTTCACGGGCCACTCTTAGCACTGCAGGGTGTGCCTGTGTACTGACACAAAACTATGGCTCGACATATCGCGCTGAATCGCATTGTCGCCTCACCCTCCGTCTGAGTGTCCATGTGCGCCATTAGGGCTGTTGGGCCTGCCAGCAAGGACAGAAATAGACTGCAGCGCCCCGCTTATTACGTTCAGCACTATATAGTGCTTGTTTGTTGACTACAGCGCCCACGAACCTGCTGGCTGTGAGCTGTGCTGCAAATTCGAGTCGAAGCCTGTACTGGATGTGCTCTTATCTGTTGTTGACAGCCAAACATAAACCGGCTCAAGACCAATGAAACGTCCTTGACGGTGCTGAAAGTCTTCAGGTTGCTGAACTGGTGCTCGACCCAAAACCGGCCGGGCTGTAGCATGAAAACACAACAGCAATGCTGAGCAGTACAACACGACTGGACACGGCATTGCGTGATGAGTGCGTTATAAGAGCATGCCATGCAAGAACTGTGGACACGGCGAATGCGTCCAACCCAACGCCACTGTCCTGCACACGGATGACACATGCACCAATTTGCAAATGTTCCAACCTGCAGGGGGCAAGCACCTCGTAGCCCAGCAGCACCCGCACTGTGACAGCACTCAGACCTGCGACTGTCTCTGCCAGAGGAACAAACACACAACAATCACATCAACATAAGGACACTGGCGGTCAGCTGCCACGGCGTCCTGAGACTGAAATTTTTCACCACCTCACTTGCTGCCAGGGCTGCCAGGGCTACAGGCTGCAGCATTCAGGACGGGACGTTCCTATGTCCCTGGCAGCACAACAGCCCACATAACCGTGCATAGTGCACGCACACAAGTTGACATATACAAACACAGCATACACATGTGCACCCAAGTGGACGCACCCTTATGGCAGGTTGCGCTCATATATCCGTGACGCGGCCACCTGAAGAGGAAAAGCCTTTACAGTTCAACAAAATGGTCGCACACGCGGCATGATGCAGGTGCTTTGACAGCAGTGCAAACAAGAAGACAGTGGTTGTGGCACTCTACTGCACACCTACCGCACACAGCATTCTAATCACGACACCACACCTTGCTTACACTGCTGCCTGCGTCTGGTTTGTGGCTTGCATTGTGCTTTGAGCCCAACAAGGCGGTGCCACGCAGCGTTGGAGGACATGAGTGACACGGGGGTTACTAACGGGGGAATATGCGCCATACCGCCACATGCGTGTCCCTCTGCGCGGCCGCGCACACAGCAAGTCATGGCTTGCTCACGCATCGAGAGCTGGACCGCTGGGGCCTCGACACACAGCACGTGTCGTGGCAGTGACGCACAGTGACCACCAACAGCAACAGCGATCCTGCTGCTGCACGTGTGGCACCAAGAAACGACCCAGATCCAACTTGGCACGGCCTGCTGGCCGGCGCGCCGCCCACCACCGGCATGCGCACCTCCCCACCTGCATGCCTGCGGGCGTCGTCACATTGCTCAGCACAGCGTTGCTGCTGGCCGCAGCCACAAATCACAGCGTCACAGCTTGCTGAGGCCTCCGCCTGGCAGCGGCTTGTAGCCCTCAAACATTTTGCGCAGCGTCAGCTTCGACACCTTGCCCGTGGCGGTGTGGGGGATCTCCGCCAGCACCACCACATCATCCGGGCGGGCAAACTTGGCCACCTGTTTGTGCGTCGTACACAGGGCAGCAGCAGCAGCTGCAGTCAGCAGCAGACTGTCAGCTCACCAGTGTCGGGGTGCTGCAGGTGCCCTTGCCAATGCAGGTTTCAGTCTTAGCAGCACAGCTGACATGCTGCCACGAGCATTGAACTTCACAGGATACCAGCGGCTGTGCCATAGTGTTAGGCCATCACGCCACTGCTTGCAGGGAACACATTGCACTGCAAGACAACGGCAACTTGACCTGCAGGATTGCAGCACACTTGCACGCAGCCATGAGGCCCAATTGCAGCCTGCCAACTGTGCTCTGCGCTCCGTGTCACCTGTGGGTGGCTGGCCATGTACTGCAGCACCTCCACACGCAGCGCTTCCTTGTCACCACCTGGGCAGTGGCACAGCAAGCACAGCAACGGCAACCACCAACTTCACTGGGTGAGCAGGGGTAGCTGACAAGGCAGGTGCATGGCGGTGGGGCCATTGCTAAGCGTGCATGTCAATGCATGCCGTCCTGCAGCGGGGCGGGTGTTGGTACAGCAAGGAACACAGGGCGTTGCAGGTGCAGCGAGGCACAGGAGGACATGTGGGCCAGCTGCGTCCGCTGTCCTGCTGCTGCTGCTGCCTGTGAGCTGAGGCACCTGCTGGCTGCAGTGACGGTGCTGTTGACCGCAGCGTACGCCTGCACGCGAGTCCGGGCTGCTGGGCGTCTGTGCGGCTGCAGCGGCGCTCACCTGCGTGCGGCTGCGGCACTACTATGAGCAGCGGGCGCTCCCCCCATCGCTCGTCGGGGACGGCTATGACAGCCGCCTCCAGCACCTGGGGACAAGAGTGGCACCAGCGCACAGGAGACATGCTGAGGCTGCCGGGAGATGCATGCATCGCATGAGCCAATGCTGCACACATGACATTAATATGAGCCTGCACGGCAACGTGAAACCGGTGACGTGACGCAGCTTGTACGCCACCTGTTCAGCACAAGTGCCGGGCTGCAACACACTCCAGCTCCGCGTGATGCTGTGCATGTGCTGGGCGCAGCACCAGCCTGACATGCGGTGCGCGCTGTCGGGCAGCGTCGAGCCGGTGTTGCCGCCTGACCTTTGGGTGCCCTGCTGCTGTGTTCTCCAACGCTATGCTGCTGATCCACTCGCCCCCAGACTTGACCACGTCCTTGCTCCTGCAGGTGGCAGCAGCAGGAGCAGCAGCAATCACAAGCCTCAAATGCATCACTCGCGTTCTCACCCACTGCCTGACACCTGCTGCATCAGTTGGAGCACCAGCAGCTGCTGGTGCTCCAACTGATGAGCATGACCACTGGTGCTGTGCTGCAGCGCATAAAGCTCATCACCCCTGTGCAGCATGTTTTACAAGGTAGCCTGCAAGAACATACTTCAACAGCATGTCATGCCAGCCAGTGCAGTTGGCAAGCACATGTGGCGCCTTCCCCACAGCTGCTGCGGCTCCCTACATGTGAAATGATGCGCACGTCAGCACCCGCGCCCACCCGTCCCTACCTGTCAGATATCTTCATCGTGCCGTGCTGGTCTATGCTGGCACATCCCCGGTTGAGAACCAGCGCTCGCTGTCCACGGTGCGCTGCTCGTGGCGGTGGTACTGCTGCACCACAATGGGCCCGCGCACCTGCACAGGCGGTGCACGACTGCAGGGCTTACAGCAGAACAGCTGCAACAATGGACATGCAAAAAGACACCTGTCCATGCCGTGGACATGTGCACCTGGATTACATGTCGCCGAAAGACCAACAAAGGTGTTTGGCATCAGCAGCTACCCAGGAGATCTGTCACAAACCGCAGCATCACCTTGGACATGGTGCATGAGCTGTGGGACCTGCTAGAAAATTTGGATACATGGCCATGCAGCGAGCATGACACACTTGATGGTGATGCATGTGCAGGTTTGTGCTTTGGTTGCGCGCGCACACCTGCAGGTCGCCCACTGCTGTGCCGTCATTGGGCAGCACCTTGCCCGCGTCATCGACCAGGCGCATGTCACACAGCACATGGGGCCGCCCCTGGCACGCCTGCAGCCGAGCAGCAGGCAGCACAGGCACACGAGATGGGTGGCGCTTTCAGATCACGGTGTGTGCCTGCAGCATGTGCACCTCCGCATGTCCCAGCGCAAGCGCGTGCCCCATCAAGCCTGAACGCGATGCATCCAGTTCAACAACTGCCAGGCGCACTGACAGTCATGCTGGCTGCCCCTCCAACTTTCTGCTGCATCGTGCACAAGCACGACACACCAACTGAAGCATCGATCAGACCACAAAGCACTTTCGGTTGGACCAGGCGCCTATGACGGCAGGGTGCAGTGCTGTAGCCCGGCTCACCTTGAGGGCCATGAGGTCGTCAGTGCTCATGCCCTCGCCAGCTGCTGCCCCGTTGGCAGGCCGATGGAGCCCACCGGTGACAGCTCGGTCATGCCCCACATGTGACGCACCTCGACGCCCGATCTGCAAGCAGCAAAGACGGAGGCAAGAAGCATGCAGCAGAACTACCGCAGTGACAATGCTGGCCAATACCAACACACGGTGTGGGTGGAGACAGCCGCAGGTGATGGCTGGCTCAGGCAGCACCTGCAGCAAGGGCATGTAACAAGGTGCCCCGCATGCGCCAGAGCTCGCAGGCGTACTTGCTGTTGTACAAGCTGCAGCAGGTGAGCTACTTGGGTGACAGGCAGGAGAGGTAGGTAGCTGCCAGGGGACAGGCAGGACAGGTAGCTAGCTGCTTGGATGACAGGCAGGAGGAGTAGCTAGCTACTTGGTGACAGGCAGGACTATTGGTTGGCTATCCGGGTGACGGGCTAACCAACTGCGGCCCAGCTCATCACAGGCAAGGCAGAAGGGCACACGCTGTGCACCTGCCGCAGCTCCATGCATGCCCAGCGAAGCGCGCAGGCGGTCGCTCACCGCTCCAGCGTCTCGATCATGCTGCGGGGGGCTGCCGCGCCGCCGATGACCAGCCGCTTCAGGCTGCGCAGTGCGGCGTTATGCGCTGCCAGGTGCTGCAGCAGGCCGACGACCCGGTCGGCACCATCGCCGTCACGTCGACCTGCAGCGACGGCACAACAGCAGGCGGATGCTGCTCGAGCACACGCACCTGCGGCCTGTGTGCTGGAGCCACAGCAAATGACACAGCTGGCTGCAACAGCTGCTCAGATGCTGCGTGATTTGTGCGCTGCATGCTGCAGCGAGGACGGTGCTCCCAACGTCTGTCTCACCTGGTATGCTTCAGCATTTGGGGAATTGGCCAGCGTCAACTTGTGCATGCACATGTGCTTGCAGGTCAAAGCATGGCCACGCTTGTTGCAGAAGCTGGTTGCATGGGTCTGGAGCAGCACAGCAGCAAGTCGGCCGCACCTTGTATGTTTCAATCATGTGGTGCATGGACGCGCCGTCGAGTGCCGGCCCCGGCAGCACCAGCCTGCAGCCGACCATGGGCGCTGACAGCAGCGCAGCAAAGCACAGCACACAGCAGCCAACACAAGGCAGACAGTGCACAGCTGGAACCAGGTTTGTGCTTGCAGCCACACAGAGGCTGGCGTTGGCATGGCGGGAGAAGCACAATCGGCGGCAGACACTGTTTG
>JACERP010000680.1:0-43150 GCA_014080715.1 Scenedesmus sp. NREL 46B-D3 | reverse complement strand
ACTACGGGTGTGTTGATCCAGCAGCAGGGAAAATGGGCTGGGCTTACTACTGCGGTAGCATGAATGTTGCTGTATTCAGCAGCAGCAAACACATTTCCAGGCTGACGATGATGATGCGCGTTGTTGGCAGTATGCTGAGCCAGCTGCTGCTGTAGCTAAGGGCAACTCCACCAACATCTTTGGGAGTGACTGTGGCCATCTGGCTCTGTGCAGAAGGTGGGTGATAGAAGAATGACTCAGCAGCACGTGCACACCTATTGAGAACATTTATGCATCATTGTTTGGTGAGCATCCTCAACCGTCGTCCTTTGATCACCTGCTTTCCCCAGCCACTGGAAGCTGCAGCGGGCCTTGCTGCTGTCGCGGCCCAAGAATCTGTGCCAGGTTGAGTGATGTTATATCAGCCGCCATTGGCGGCACACTTATGATGACTGTACATGTGCATCCGATCCAATGCATCAGCGGTGGTGCATGCACCGCAGCACACTGAGGCTTTGATCAGCAAGTCAGCCCGCAGGCCACCTCATGATCGTGACACATCGGTGAGGCTGGTAGCCGGTGTGAGCGCAGCGACATCTGTTCTGCATCTTGAAAGCCTCCTGCATGTGGTCTGTGCTTGATCTTGTCATCTGTGGTCCTGTCCAGATGCTGCGCAGAGCAAAGTATATGTCGAGGGGCTGCCTAATGCATGCTCCCTGCTGTGCTATTGCTGCAGTTGCTGTTGCATAGCCAATGCACAGTGATGCCACGTCAGTTGAGATGAGCCATACGCATTCAAGACAACCCGGCCCACAAATCTGCAAGCGCTGCATGGTGAGCTACAACAGACAGACACGAGCTCGACCACCTGATTGATTCACTGCAAGCGTGATACAAGGCAAATGGTCAAGAGTGTTGATGCATGGACAGTGCTGCACTGCGACCGAATGTGCCGGAGCTGTCTGCTTCCTTAATTTTTCATATATCTTTTGTGAGCATGTGCTCGTGCTGCTGCGCAGCATGCGTCACGGCAAGCCGCTTGGGGATGATTTGCATGTCTCTTTTGAGCTAGGACTTCAGTCTGCGTGTGTGCGTCTCTGTTCTTGTCTGTGGCTGAACCATGCTGCAAGCTGAGAGGGCTTGTGCAGCTGCTGTTGACAACTGCATCCCATGATTTGCAGAGCATGGCAGTTGCATCCTATGCTTGGCGAGCATGGCATGGGGCAAGGGCTTCCTGGGGGGGGGGGGGGCGGCTGGGGGCAATTGTACAGCAGGCAACCAATGTGGTGTATGCAAGGGGACAACTTATCACAACTTTAAACCTGGTTAAACCTGGGAAAGTGGGACGGTACACACTCAGTGGCTGTCAGCAGGCCTTTTCAGTGTGCTCAAAAGGTCGTCGAGCTGCTGGGTGCGTCCGATGCAGCAGGCATGGTTTGCACGCATGGCGTCTGAGTACTGGCTGCCATTGCTGCCACAGCAGCTGTCGTCGAATGCTGCATGTGGGGCTTCTGCATGCATTGTGTATGATATGTCAGCTGTGCAAGCTGGCCAGCTGGCAAATTGTATAGTGGCATGGAGGTGGTGTGGTGCGTCAGAGTACTCTGCACTGGTGCACGAAGCCGTCGTCCACTGGAGGCGTTTGGTAGCCAGTTTATGCCTGGCGTGCAAAACTCATGGCCATACAGCTGCACACGGGCAGCTTTACGCTGCGGTCGTGTATTTGGCACACAGGATGCCGAGTTGTAGTTGTGCAGCTCGGATGTCAGTCGAGTACAAGGATACTGCTGCACAGAGGTGTGCGTGTGCTGCAACATGTGTACGTGCATGTTTGTGACGCTGGCGTCAAAGATAACATGGAAACCCACCGAGTGATGGGTGTTGGCGGCAACCTCATGCATTGTTTGGCAGTTGGGAGTTGCAAGCGAGCTATCAAAAGCAGGTTCAGTCCTGTACTACTGTATTGTATTGTATGGAAGAAACAAGCTTGGCTTGAGCCAGGTTCAGAAGCCTCATTCAGCTGTTTGCAACTGGCAGCAGCAGTGGTGTAAGCAGGGTGTTCTTTGTTAGTGCTATTGATGGGTGGGGCATTGTCGCCTGTCTTGTTGGTGTTGGTGTTGTCACTGCCGCTGTGCTGCATCTGCATGTCCTTGTCTGGACGGAGCTGCTTTGCTGTTCTTACTATGGATCAGCTGCGCTTTGCCTTGCTTGTTTACGTGGTGCACTTTGCTTGTGCCTCAGTCTTCCCTTGGGGAGGGAGGAGAGACCTAGGTTACACGCAGCGCTACCACTGAGCAGATGTTACAGTTTGAACAGTAGCTGCAGCATGTTGTCAGGGTGAACATGTGTTGGAGCTGCTGTGTGCATGCCTGCTAGGAAGTGTGTCAGCTTGAGGCACTACGCTGCAGAATCACTGCTATTATGTCAGCTTGCTGGGATGAGTCAGTCATAATTTTCATCATATTACCCATTCAAGCCATAGCATCAGCGCCATCGGCCCCGCGCCCCACCGGGGCGGAAAGGGATGAGTCAGTGTGACGGTTATGGTATGTGTGATGAAATGCCAAGTTAGCAGCAGTGAGGGAAGTTTGGAGAAAAAGAAAGTATTTTGCGGCGTTGTACAGCGCCGACATGTCCAAGCGTTTGCGGTGTGGTAATTCCACAGGTAACAATTCCAGTGCCACAGCTCTGTACATGTGAAGTGCTGTTTGCTACGGTCTGCGTTGTGGTTGCTTTGTTGTGCAGGCAATGCACCTTGGCATGCAGCGGTTGTTCGCCTGACACCATTGACTGGTGGCACCACTGCACAACATAAGAAGCTTATTACACCTGCTTCACCTGCTAGGCTGCTTGCAAGCCCCAATTGGGGCCAAGTGTTTTTACACTATGGTTTTACTGTTGGGCGCATGCCCGCTTCAATACGCGGCATGCCACGCAATATTCTAGCAAATCAATACCTAATCAGGGCACCGAGGGCTGCGTACGCGTCGATCAGCTGTATTCCCGTGCGAGCTCCACTCGTCAGCTACATACGCACTTTTAGCACGCGTAGCATCAATTCAACACCATACAGAGTTATAGTACGCTTATATTCAACTTAATCAGGCCTTATCAGCTACGCAGCTGCAGTCACAAACCCACTGCTGTTCAAACAGTTTCAAACATGGAGCAGCTAATTTTGGGCGTAGTCACGATAATTATGGCCGCCTGGATACACATGAACACGATCAACACGTTTATGGTGATGGTATACGCTCTCCTGGACATTCAGCTGCTGATGGACTTCGTCACTGTGGCTGTTGTGAGCCACTACGCCCAGCTCTGATTTGCACCCCATTCTTGAACCCCCCCCTGATTTGACCGAATATCACGACGATGGGCCTGATTAGCCCAGAAATGAGCATAGCAGCTAGTATATTTTACTAATCAGGCGATAAACACGGCAAACGCAGCGTATGCAGAAACCTGATTTGGAGCACCCTAATCAGGTGCCCTGGTGCAATAGGCTTCTAAGCACAGCGCATGCGCAGTTAATGCGCACCATAGGTGTGTTTACCCGTTGTTAAAGGACAATTATTCTTGTATACTGTACAGTACAGTAGTACTACGCTGCCAATGCAACCTATCGAACTCGTCCTCCTTCCGTCCCGGTGGCGCACGGGGCCGATGGCGTTGATGCTACGGCTTGAATGTAACTTCCGAAATGTGAATGGGTAATATGATCATCATGATCATGGGTAATATGATCGTCATGATGATGATGAGCCTGTGCAGCATGCTGGGTTGAACCGAAATGTCATCATCATGTTACCCTTTCAACCCATAGCATCAATGCCATCAGCCCAAGAACTGACATGCCACCCGTAAGTTATTAATAAGCAGAACACGTGCATGCGTACTTAGCACGCACAATAACAATATTACCTTGCGTGATCATCCAGCAAAAAAAGCCAAAGCAATGTAATTCCAAATGCCAGGTCACTGCCGGCCGGGTGCATGGCCCAAATCTCATGCACATGACTGCAGCTGCAGGAACAGCGACCGACTACTTGTACTCTAACAAGCAGGCTACAATAAAAGCTGAGTACAATGTGAAAAGCAATGTGAGAAGCTGCAGCACAAAAAGAGGAAATGGCAAGCATAGCCTAGCATGCGATGTGCAGTACGTGTCATGCATACTACGTAGTATGCCTTCCGTGTGTGTGCTGCAAAATGCGACAAGCGACAGCAATGCTGACATCTGTCCTGTGGCAAGGATTGCGGGCTACAGATAGCTGACACCCTGTTGCTAGCAACTGTTGCCCAGTAGGTGCTGCACACCCATTTGTTTGCTGCCAACCTATTCTGGCAGTAGCCACACTCAGAGTGTAGAGCATGCAGCACTGCACAATGAATTGCCCTATAAAAGGGCTGTAGCATGATGACAGCCGTGCAATGAAAGAATGCATGGCCGACACCACGAATGTAGTATAAAAACTGCAGTAGTCGGAATATTTGATGGCTGTTGTCTGGCTGCCAACAGACTTCTTTCAACAGCACACTCTGTGGCCCATCTTGAGGCCTGTTATGAAACATTCTGTTGATTTTATGGACACCACACCGAACTGCGGAGCTGCTGCAAAACCTCATTTGGCCATCATATGCTACAACATACACACCATCCCTTGCCCATCACTCTGTAACATCATGCAAAACAGCACATCACTTCTGCACAGGCAGTCTGCAAGTATGCCACAAGTACCGCGCCAAGTTGCTCACTGCTGGCACATAGAACAAATAGCACAGCGGCACCCAGCTCACAAACACCCCAGCCAGATCCGGCCTGCTGTAATGCCAGCAGCCAGTGACAGACATCAGCAGCAACTCAGCTGCAGGAGCACCGACAGCACACATCAGGCCAAGCCACACCCCCTGGTTTGTGCCGTCAAAGCATGTCCAGTTCACGGCTGCAAGCGCCCCAAGTACCCAGAATATCTCAGCCGGGGGCGTTTCAGCGTGAAAGAAGCTCGCCGACACGTACAAGTTCAGCGCCAGGACGCCAAAGCACGCTGCAAGGTACGCAGGTGCGCTGCTGCCGCTTTCGTGGGGGTTCATGCGCCGCCGCGCTGCTGCGGTTGCGCTGCTTCCGGCTGTAAGGTTGTCGGCTGTGCAGGCCAGCAGCCCAAGCACGACGTAGAAGGTCAGCAGCAGCGGCGGCACCAGCAAGGAGGTGGTCAGGGGACCCCACTGCACTGGGGCCAGGTCATACACCTGCGGGCAGACATTGCAATGTTGTTACATTGTGGCTAAGATTCAAGCTAAGATTCAAGAATTGGTTGTGCATGCATAACAGAAGCAAGTACAGGAACAACTTGCTGACCAAGGACAGCAAACCAAGCGACTAATGCAGCAACGCAAGCGGTGTGCTGGAGATGATATCACGCGATCAGATGGCCGGCTGTGCTTGAACGCTCCAACAAAGCATATGCAGCAGCTGCTGTTTGCTGTTGGTCTGCTGGCCCTCTGGCAAAGGACCCAACCAACAACCATTGTTATCACTCGACAGCAGGCACAGCATGCCATGTGCATTGCTGCACAAGCAATTTAGTTCTGCCACAGCTACCTCTGGTGTGCGGCTCCAGCAGCCATACCATCTGCTAAAGCAAGCCGTCGTGTGCATGACCAGCTAAGTCACAAGCTGTCACTGACGGCAGGGGCCAACCTCCCAACCTGCCAGTTAACTACTACGTGCTCGCAGAGGGACCTCGCCAGCCTGCTCACCTGCAGCCCTACACGTGAATGGATGCCATCCAAAGCAGTGCCCAAAGCAGCTCCAGCAACTGCCAAGCTGCCCAGGAAGGAGCCCACTGCGGAGGATTTGCAAACGCACGCTGCAGCACAGACTGCTGCTGCGTGCCGCTGTTGCTGCTGGTGAAGCTGTTCCTGCTTGCGTGCGATATGGTGCTGCTGTGCTTTGAGGTATCACATGTTCCTCTTGCAGAAGTGCTGCCTCTGATAGCTCTGCACTGCTCAGTGCGTGGTCCAGGTGTCCAGCTCAGCGTATTTCTGTGAGCGGGACTGAGCGCGTACATTGCGTCTAGGTGTTGCCGAGGCGTCAGGTAAGTTAAGTTCTGCGTGCTTAGTTGAGCCCTCACATAGGCTGCAGCAACATGAACATGCTATTCTGTCTTCGGTACCGTGCTGTCCAAGGGAAGACTTCGTTCGCAAAAAAGGATGTATCACTTGGCAAACACTCATCAGCTGATTAAGATGCCTGATATTTGAACGCCGTCGCTGTTGCCCAGCTGGGGCTGTGCTGAAGTCTGAGCGCCACAGAAATGTTACATGCACAACCCTGCCTTGAGTACGCACGCATTCGTAGCGCTACGTCGGTTGAAAGCGTTTTTTAAACAATTTTGATTGGCCTGCTGGTCTTTGCTGTAAACAAAGCGGCCGCTTGCATATTTCAGCACGAGTTATTTGTCGCAGCAGGCTCACACGGTTGTAAAGTCAGCTGCAAATGGTTGCTTGAGCACCCAACTCATACAACTGCAAAGCATAACCCTTTCAACTGCAGCATGCACAGCCTTGCCAACCCCATCACCAGTAGCAGGCGGCTTGGCTTCAGTAGCAGCAGCAAACACTGCAAGTTGCTTACTCTACAACCCAGAATTCCATGCCGGCGTTGCAGGTAGTTGGTCACTGCACGACTCATCATACGGTCTCGGACTGCAGGGAAGCTCACGTTCAAGTCCGTTGCCTGCAGGAACCCTTTTGCTGCGGAGACGCTAGGTCCAAGTGTAGATAACTTGCAAGACGTGCAGCGGCTTAGCCTCACGCAGTCATTGGAGGTGAGCCTGAGCAGTAGCGGGGAAGTCCGGGGTGGGGCGCCCACCTGTTATGTGTACCGAGCCTGGACACTGAAGTTAAGCATGCAGATGCTACTGTGCTTCTGAAACCACATAACACAGCTAGAAGCTGCGAGGCAGGCCTTTGGCGCATCTACAGGAATGGCTGGTGATGATGAAGTCCATGCTGTTGCATGCGCTTTTTGGAAGGCACGCACAGGGCATGTGTGCGTTTAATGCTGAGCATTCCTTCATTGACTGAGCATTCCTTCATTCCTTCAATTAATGCTGAGCATTCCTTCAATTCCAATGGCATCAACTTGCTGTTGAACGTGTTCTTGATGCAGCTGGATGGTGCTGCTCCCGAAGGACACCCAGACAACTCAGCATTCAGCGTTGGTGCTCCACCTGTCGCGTCCAGCTCTCGCACTCGCGTGCGAGCCGCTGCTGCTGCTGCCAGTGCCATTGCTGCTAGCAACGGTACGACTTCAATAAGGCGCCTACGCAGCAGCCGCACCAAGGCCGCTGACAGCAGCAGCAGTGTGGCAGCCACAGCTGCAGCAGCAGAGCAGCAGCGGCATGTGGCAAGCAGCAGTGACAGCAGCAGCAGCAGCAGCAGCAGCAGCAGCAGCACACACGAGCAGCACCTTGCCGGCACTTTGGCAGCTGCTGCTGCTGACCTTGCTGTCACCACCACTGGAAGCAAAAACAAAAGCAGTGCTACCTCCGCAGTGTCACCCCTGGGTTCAGACTCAGAGGATGACACAGCAGAAGCTTCCGACAAGGAACTTCAGGCAGAGTTTCAGGAGAGCAACTGCTGCCAGGACGTGCTGGACATAGTTGCGGATGAACTGCCTCGCTTTGCTCCCTTCCACACCGTGACAGCGCTCAACCGCCTGGCAAAGCTGGCGCGCGGCATGAACTGGGAAGCCCGGCGGGAAGTTCTCGCTGAGAGTTCGTTTGTGAAGTTGCTGGAGAAGCTGCAGGGGCAGGTCGATGCCGGCAGGCTGAATGCCTTCCAGCTCTCGACAAGCTTGTACAGCTGCGCAGCGCTGCAGGTGCGCCAGGGCCATCGAAGGATTGAGTCGTGCCTGTCCGTGCACGTGCTGCTGCCTGTGTGTCATTCTTGACTGCATGGATGCCAGTCCACAGACGCAAAGGTGTTGTGAACCTGCCTGCATGCTGCCCTCTTGTTGTGACGTGGCCTGTTGTGTGCAGCACGTGAAGCGCCATGTGCGGTTGTGCATGCTGCGCTCTGGTTGTGACACGGTTCGTATTCTGTGCAGCACGTGCAGCGCCATGCACCGTATGCTCAACACAGCCCTTGATGTCAGGCTGGTTTGCAGGTTCATGCCTTACCCTGCCGGTGTGTTGTGTGGTGCCCAATGCAGGTCCCTTTCGAGGCGCTGGGCGGCGGTGCAGGTCCCAGCAGCACTGGCGTCTCTCGCCTGCTGCCTGCGCTGGAGGCCGCGATGCAGGCTCGGCTCGGGGACTTCAACGACCGCGACGTGTCGAGCGCGCTGTATGCATACGCGCAGCTCAAGGCGTGGCGGCCGAGCAGCTTGGCAGTCGTGGAGCAGCTCTGCAAGCAGGCGCAGAGCCTCACCGACAAGCAGCAGATGGGCGGGCAGAGCCTGTCGATGTGCCTGTGGGCCGTCGCCACGCTGCACACCGCGCAGCAGCAGCGCAGCAGCAGCAGCAGCAAGGCGGAGCTGGCGGCGCTCCGAAGTGCGGCGGCGGCCTTCGGCGCGTCTGCCGTACGGCAGCTGCGGGATGCAGCGTGTGACTTTGACGCTCTGGGGAGCCAGGGCGTTGCAAACAGCATCTGGGCGGCAGCCAAGCTGGAGCTGCATGACGCGGTGCTGCTGCGCAAGGGCTGCGAGTGGGTGGCGGCCAACGCGGGCCGCTGCAAGGTGCAGGAGGTCATGAACGTGCTGTGGGCTGCCGGCGTGGGGCGCTACAGGCCGGCCGTGCTGCAGAAGCTCAGCAAGCACATCGCCAGTCAAGCACAGGTGTGGCGCTGTGTGTGGTGCGTTGCTGCACCAGCTGGAGTGGTTCAAGGCCTTGCAGCAGGCCACAGGGGATGATGCGCATCACCCCCCACACCACGCCCTGTAGTTGCATGTGTGGTGACTCTGGATGCAGTGGCAGTGCATGTTGAAGATCAGGGGTGCAGGTTTCAGCATGGCCGGCATGCAACACACGTGCACCATGGCTGCTGTTGTCCCCATTCACAGCGCCAAGTCAACAACATCACCAGGAACGCGCTGTCACCTGCCCTGCTGCTGCTGCTTCTGCAGTCGTTGAAGCCCGCTGATGTGGCCAGCCTGTTCCATGTGCTGGGGCTGTTTGGGTTCGACTTCAGCAGCCAGCTGCCGCAGGAGCAGCAGGCCGTGCTGCTGGCGCGCGCGCAGCAGCTGCTGCCGCAGATGAAGCCCAGCGAGGCCACAAGCCTGTACTGGGGCATGGGCATGGCGCGGCTCGTGCACTGCGAGCTGTTTAGCCAGCTCACGGAGACGGTCGCGAAGCTGGCGCAGCAGCAGCTGGCGGCGCAGGCGCAGCTGCAGCAACAGGGCGTTGACTGGCAGCAGCAGCCGCGGCGGCAGCAGCAGCAGCAGCAGCAGCAGCAGGCAGACAAGCAGGTGCGGCAGCTGCAGGAGAAGGCAAGGCTGCTGCCTGAGAGCCTGCAGAGGCAGGCGTTCCAGGCGTTCATCGCGTCCCGGCTCGAGGAAGCAGAGGGCTCGTCGCTGCAGCCGGACGTCATGGCTGCCTTCAAGTCCGCCTGGGAGGCGGGGCTTGCAGGCGCCAGCGCCAGCGGCGGCAACAGGCGCCAGCGGCGGCAGCAGCAGCACCGGCAGCAGCCGCTGCTGCAGGACCTCGAGTGGATGCTGCAGCAGCTGGGCATCAAGGCTGCTGTTGGCCGGCGCAGCAGGGACGGCCTGCTGCACGTCGACCTGGACCTGCAGGCGAGCGGCCAGCGGCGGGTCGCCGTGCAGCTGCTGGAGCCGCACAGCTGCAGCAGCGACGGCCAGAAGCTCGCTGCGGCGCAGTGGGAGGAGGACGTGCTGCTGCGCAACGGCTTTGACGCCGTGGTGTGGTGGCAGGTCGGCGAGTGGAAGGCGTGCCCGAAGCCGGCGCGCGTGCGGCTGTTCACGGACGTGCTGCGCCGCGCCGGGGTCAACCCCCAGGAGCGGCTGGTGGCTGCCGCCGAGAGGGCCTGGCAGGCCGGCCGCATGGACAGGGGCGGCGGCAGGGGTGCTGGCGGCGGGGGTTTGGCGGCGCGGCAGCACGGCAGCGAAGGCCTGGGCATGGTGGGCGCCAGCGGCATCCGCGCCAGCGAGGCCGACCTGCTGATGCGGGAGCGGGAGGGCGCGGCCGGGGGTTGGGCGTCGGGCGGCAGGGGCAGCAGGAGCAGGGCGCGCAGCAGCGGGGCGGGCCCCAGGCGGCGGTAGCGGCGGTCGGGCGTGGCATGCGGCTCACGCATGCGGCTCACGCATGCGTCCTGCAGACCTGTTGGCTGCTGGCTGTCATTCTGCCACGGCTGTTGTCTTAGCAGCAGGGCAGGGGTGTGTGGGAGGGCTCTGCGCCGCATGCAGTGCGAACGAGTGCAGGCGCCGCAGCACTCACTCGCATGCAGGCTGCGCACACCGCAGGGGTATGTTTGGTGTTGTTTGTTCCAGCGTGGCGTGTGGTGCGTGCACTGCAGTATGCATGCGTGTTGAGCACGCAACGGGGAGGCGTGTGTTGGAGCAATGTACATGTACGCATTGGCGTTGACGCTTCTTCTTTTGGTTTGCTTTCAGTCTGGAGACACACCCATGGTGTACGGCTCATGCTGCAGCACTCGTGTGTGCTTTGTCGTTGTGTTTTGCCTGTGTCTCTGCTGCTGCTCCATGGCTGCTGGCATTAGTTGGTGTTCAGCGTGTCGTGTGGAGTGTGCCGCGCTCTCATGGCAGAGGCTATTCAAGCAGCGTACATGCTGCAGTGTTGCGTGCGACGTATGGCAACCTTTGTACATATTACAACTGCACACAACCTGCTGTGCATGTGGTGTTCCAGTACAGCAAACATAAGTTCATCGCAGTGTCTGCAGTGACTGCGCTGTGATTTGCATACTGGTGTCTTTGCATGTGCTCACAACAGCAGTTGAAGCAGGTCCTTGTGTTGATGGCTTTGAGTCAGAGTTCCAACCATAACAGCTGTGCATGGATCTCACGTACCAGCACTGTAACAGTGCTGCTGCTTAGCACAGTGTGCTGTCCATCACGTGTGTCTGACCTGCTCATTTGCGGTGTGCTGGCCCCGGCAATGCACGAGATGTTTGGCAGTGATTAGTTTGCATCATGCAGCTTTTGTAGATTGCAGGCGGCTGGTAGAGCAGTTTCCAGTTCAGGCTCTGGTCACTGCGCAAGGGTTCATGGCTTTGGTCAGGCCCGCTGACTGTTCTGCATATGGTGCGTGGTACCTATTTCACGCACAGCACGCTGCATATCGATGGTAAATCTGTTTGTCCGTGTTTGGACCTCTACAATAGAAGGATTGTTGCGAAAAGATGACCAGCACTGAAGAGATGACCAGCAGCTGATCAGGCGCAGCATGGAGTTTGGGCGGATCCACTGCGTAGTGGTTGCCACCAAGGCAGGCGAGGTAGTATATGAGCGGTACTATGACAGATTCACTGAACTAGACAAGGCAGAGATACGTGCGGCGTTCCAGCAAGCCACGGACAGCATCAACCTTGCAAACGACAACCAGGATTTTGTAGGCGCTTTCAGGTAAGTTGTGGGTACGACTACGACGTTATCATCACGTTGAAGCGCAACATACTCTATCAATGAACGGAGAAAGTCACCTTTGTCGTATTTGCATGCCATCTGCAGCAACTACTGCTCTGGACAAGACCTGCTGTGGCTGCTTGCTTGCAGAGAAGGATGCTTTGTGCTCATTCCCACCATGGATCTTGTGTTTTATGCTCTGGGATCTGGAGAATACGATGAGATGGCATGTGAGTGCTGTGCGCTGTAGTGCAGCGCAGCTCCCGGACCCGCAGAAGCAGCATGCAGACTTGCAGTGATACCCTCCAGCACTAGCCAACGCATTGCAGCAGCAGCAGCAGCAGCAGCAGCAGCAGCAGCAGCAGCAGCAGCAGCAGCAGCAAAAGCTACCACTGAGCAACTGCTTTGGCATGAACCGTCGTGCTACCATCATCTCTTACAGCTATGGCAGCCCTCTCACGGCAGCGGTTGCCATCCAAAACTGCGCACCATCACCCTTGTGTGCTGTGCTGCCGTCCTGCCCATCGCTTTGTGCTGCTGCTGCAGTGTCTGGCGTGCTGCGTGTCATCATGATCTCCATAGCCGACGTGGTGGGCAAGCCACCCACCGAGTCAGTGTTTTTTGAGAAGTATGCCCGCATTGCCAGCGTCATTGATGAGGTTGTCAATGAGGTGGGCACTGGAACCATAGCAGCCACGCTGTGAAACTCATCTGTTTTGGTTGTGGCAACATATGGTGCAGTACTGGCGTAGTGTGCAAGGGGAGACCCCTCAGCTACCAAATGCAGCACCATTGGCCTGCAGCAGCTGCAAGGACCTGCAGAGCTGCATGGCCCTGCCAGGGTTCATCGATGGTCAGCATAGCTACACAGGGGGATTCCCTTGCTATGGTAGCACCTGCTTCATGCACCTGCTTCTGTTGGGGATGTTGGCTGTGGCTGAGTGTTGTTTAAGATGTATCTGTCCTGCAACACAGACAACACAAGAAGTTCGCGCGCTGCCTCGTGTACCTGCCTTGTGCTCATGCTTCACCTGCTGCACTTTCTACCTGCCCCCAGGGCATGTTGGAGGCAGTGGACAAGGAGCTCATACGGAAAGGAGCAAAGGGCAAGGTGCGCAGCAGCAGTAGCAGCAGCAACAGCAGCAGGCACTGGACCCGGATGAAGTCAGCTCATGTTATGGGTTTGCCGGACTGTTTGTCATGCATGCAGTTTCATCACATATCTGCCGCATCCAAGGTGCTGTCGCCCGGCATGCATGCTGCTGCCCCGCAGCCACGTGCTGCTCACTCATCTGTTGCCATGCTGTATGCTGTGCACTGCGCAGGGCACCTGGGAGTGACCAGTGCAGCACCATGCTTCACTTGAGTGCTCAACAACCCGGGCAGCAGCAGCAGCAGCGTACAGCAGCACAGAAGCTCTGCTGCAGCAGCAGCAGCTGTCCATGTGATGTTGCAGCAGATGCCGCAGCATGTGCAGCAGCTGGACTAGGCTGTCAGCAAAGCGCTGCTGCTGTTTGAAAGAAAGTACGGACTGAGGAGGATCTGCTGTGTGTCCTGCCACAATGAGGCACTGGTAGTGCAGCTGCATTGCATCAAGCAGCCGTGGAGCGTCAAATGTTGTACAGGCCTGCAGAACATTGTAGCAGCAGGAGTAGCAGCAGCATCCGTGGCAGCAGGCAACCGTTGCCGCAGTGACTGCGGCCGTCACAGCTGTGGCAACAGGCTAATTGTTGCCATGGTGACTGCGGCCGCAAGCCTGCTTTGCCTCTCTGTTGGAGCGTGCCCACCCGTGGCCGCACATATGCTGCGCACTGCTGTTTGTATTTGATGAGTTTGGGAGTAGAGTCACTCGGAGCTTTGGTGACCTTGCTGCTGGAGCCATGTCCAGGGTTGTGTTAGGCTTGGCCCAACAGTGTAAGTTGCAGGCTGCTGCTTCTCTGCCTGATCACACATGCTCAAGGCATGCTGCGGCCTTGCATGTCACGTGGCCTGCTTGCCGGCTGCAGCAGCACTGCAGAAGTGCGTGCGCCAGCAGGCGCGTGCACTGTTGATTAGTCACGTGTGCAGGCATGACTGCCTTGTGGCATGAGGTCAGTGCCGTGGCACGCCCACCCGGGTTGGCAAGGGTTGCAGGAAAGCACACTTTGTGCTTCATTATGAACGCAACGATGACTACAAAAGGATGCTTACCATGCATGCTGCATTGTGCTATGTAATGCGTGCTTCCTGCAAACCTTTACAATGCATGCAGATCTCCTATACTACAGTAGAGCAACTGTGGTAAGCTAAACAGCTGATATTTTTGTGCAGTTATGTGAACAGACACAGCCGCTGTGCGGCACTATTTAATTATTGTGCTTCTTGATTTTCAATTGCAAGCAATTGATTACCAGTACACGTGACGTGTCAATGATGGAATAATAGGCATGTGTTGCTGTGCTGCAGCTTGGCCATGTTGCAGGCCAGAGAGCAGCTGGTCATACAACACAACAAAGCCCTTCCACACAGCTACAAGCCAACTGCCTCAGGGGGCTGCACGAGCTACATGTGATGCAGAGCTGCGGCAGTTTCTCTCGCAATGCAGAATGAGCCTTCCTGCACATGCTGCACTCTGGCTCAATGCATTGACTGCACCAGCCGTAAATGTCTGCAAATACACTTGCAGACATACCGGCAGGCTGTTGCCATAGCATGCACTGCAGCGCTACATTATGCTGCTGGTGCAGCAGTTGCACAGGTGAACAGAGACGAGCGGGGTGCCCTGGTCTTGCAACGCATGTGCCAACTCCCCTGAAAGCCCTTCCCAGGTTCCAGTTGTCACGCTGTGTAACAAGCCACACAACAGGGCTGCCAGCCGACCAGTGGTGGGCCTGCTAGTCCTGCTCTTGCTGCTGCTAAGCTGCCAGGTGCATTTGCTGCTGCTGCTGTTTCAGCGCTGCCAGGTGCTTTGCCGTTGCTGCTGCTGCTTTACCGCTGGCACGTGCTTTTGCTTTTGCTGCTGCTGCTGCTGCTGCTGCTGCTTTAGTGCTGGCAGTGTGCCTCATAAGCTGATGAGTCCAGCAGGTCTCCCAGATCTCCTGAGTTGCTCAGCTTGACCTTGATCATCCAGCCGTCCTCATACGGCGAGCTGTTGACCTGCAGCACAAGCAGCAGTAACAGCAGCATTCAGAACGACAGCAACAATGACTGAGCACTGATGTGTAGGCTGCTCACTGATGAGCAAACGCAGCCCATATACACAGCTGAGCAGCCTACACGTTGCATGTTTTCCAAAGGAAGTGATGCCCAGCAACGACCTTGCAGCCGTTGGTGCAAGTAAACTTGCTTCACCCCTGTCCTGCAAGTCAACAGGCGAACAGCGTGCTGCTTGCACACATACCTGGCATGAACATATCTAGGGTACACGCTGTTGCCATACCATCTCTTGCATGTGCACTGGCTCGTGCACCCCAGCAATCGTGCAATGAAAAGCATGCCAGCAGTGACACTGACACCCACCACCCCAGCTGCTGGCGAATGAGGATCTAGCACAGCCTGCTGCTGCGTGTTGCTTGTCCTGAAGCCAGCGTGTGGCTCACCTTTGCTGGCTCGTCTACCAGTGCCTGGTTGATCTCCACCACCTCGCCAGAGATGGGGGAGTATACGTCACTGGCAGCCTGTAGATATGATCCGTGTTTGAGCGGCAGCAGCAGCAGCAGCGATAGCAAGAAGAAGGCAGACGCATGTTTGAGTGGCAACACTTGAGCGCACCTGCTGCAAGCTCTCCAGGCACCCAGTATGATCGCTGTCATAGTGCAAAAGGGACGCCGAAAATCAAAGAGCAATGAATAGGCAGAGCACCTGCTATGCTGTCCCTGCTGCTGGTAGGGCAGTTGATATGCTACAGCTGCCATGGCTGGTGCCGATCACTGCCTGGGGCATAACAATATCTGCTGACAAGCAACAGCATGCATACACACCACAGGCAAGGATGTCCAGTGGTCATGGTTGCAGGAATCAGAGTGGTCGTGATGGTGGTGCTGGTGGTGGCCTGGGCCGTGTTGGTGCTGGTGGTTGCACCCCCCATGAGCAGCATTCCCGGCGGCAGCGCCCTTCTCGCGCATTTCTTGTAGCTGCCTCACCTTCACGGACTCGACCACGCCAAAGGTCTCGCCCTTGGTGACTGTTGCTCCAACCTCAGGCAGCTCAACATACACCACGTCTCCCAGCTCACCCTGCGCAGGGTGGCCCCGAAACGACATCAGTAAATCGTATCTGCCGTTTTCCGATCAGCCTGCGCTGAATGAGCGTTGGCGGGGCTTGCTACCGCTACAACAGAGACTCCAGCATGAGCCCACACCTGTGCGTGATCTGAGATGCCCACGACTGCCACATCACCCTGTGACTTGGCCCATTCGTGCGATTTGGCGTATTTGAGCTCTGGCAGGACGGTAGCAAACGCCCGGCCCCACGAGGCTGCCAGGTCTGCGACAGGGGCCTGTGCCCGGAGGCCAAACTGGACTGCAAACCTCCTGAGAGCCATTTTTGCGTTGTATCAAAGTGGCGAGAATGCTGCCTGTCTTTGGGCTATGCTCACTGTATGGTAGAGTCTCACCCTCTCGACACACAAACCTTCGGTTTGAAGTGTCGCTGCAATGTTTTGCCCACAGTAACGACGGCTGTACCTTCAGATCCTTAGGCTTCAAATTTCAACTGTCGCGTACTTGCTGCTACTGCGCCTGCGTACACGGCACAAATGGGGAGGCAGCAGGCATGCTGTCTGGTGCAGGCACCGTACAAGTGCACTTCTTTCTTAAAGACACCGATGGCAGCATTGTCCGCGTTTCATTGGGTTCATGCACCCTTGTCCAGCCCGGTGCTGTAAAATGCTTAGTGTGCAAGGAGGTTACAACAGCCTGCAGGCCAGCCAGCTGGCCACTCATGACTGACTCATGAGATGATGAGCGGCGGCTGCCCTCGCAGTGCATATACACCACCTGATCCATGACACTAACGCTGCAAGAACAACGCCAGAGTATACACAATCGTGACGTGTACTATATGTGCAAATACTTACCCACAAGCAGACACTCTCTTCAAGCTGCCACTGTTCAACAGGTGTCCAAGTATACACACAGAAGTGCGTACACGTCATCATCAACCATCATTTTGTGCGTACACGTGGCATGCAGATGTGTCATACTACGTCAACGGTACGTTTGTGTTGTGCACATGCACTGTATGCCGGTACCAAACACAGCTCTTCAGGTCATGACATCATGTATGGTATGATACCGCCAGTGGCTTTGGACGACCGTGTAGCTTGGTTTGTTTTTCTTTTCTGGCTTGCTTTTGTTATGCTCTTTGCCCAATGAGCCTGTCATTGGCTCCCCAAACGGGCAACGTTACCCATGTAACTTCAAAAACATGAAAATGTGAAAAATGTGAACCAAGTGAACACAACCACCAGCGCACACAGAAGTACCCAGTCTTCTCATGCAACGAGGCTGTGACAAATGTAAGGCACTGCTCCTAACCGGACACTTGCTAAACCAAATCAGCATCAGCGCCATGTCAGGTGTCTGTGAACTTCGCTGGCGGCTGAAGGCGCACGCCACACCTACAGAAACTGGGCACAGGACTGCCTGATGCAACTTACCCCGCCTTTAACCATGCACTTTAAGGAAGCATTTCCTTGTGCTCATCAGTGCTGTGCCTGGTCACTGTGCCCATCCTAGACTTGAGTTGACAACACATGCCAAACCATGTGCGCAATGCATGCAAACATTCTGGAGCAGTGCTCCCTTCTCTTTCCGCCCCATTGGGGCGCGGGGCCGATGGCGCTGATGCTATGGCTTGAATGGATAATATGATGAAGATGATGATGATGATGATGATGATGATGATGATGATGATGACGATGATGATGATGATGATGATGATGATGATGATGATGATGCCAAACCATGTGCACCAGACATGCATGATGACCTTTCAGGCCTGCCAGGCCAACGTCATGCAGCAGCATGCGATGCATGGCAGGCAGTGCAGCCTCCAACTGCCCAAATGACGGACGCACCTGACTAGAAGCAGCACCTGAAGCCCACAACGCTCCACAACACAATTCACGTGAAAAAGGATCCCTACCATCTTTGCTCGGATTGCCCAGGTGACCTTGCCAGCCAGTCAGCACAGCCAGAAGCTCAACGCTCACCATCATACATTCAGCTGACCAGCTGACCATAGTCTGACTCCGCAACAAAACATGGGCGTGCGGTTGACCAGAGCTGACAATCTCGCATGTGCGCACCCAACGCAGTGTTGTGCTTTCTGCTTGTCACTGCACATCAGCACCAAGCAGAATCTGGCGCCAATGTTCATGTCTGTGCTTGTTGCTCCCCAACATTAGGTATCAGTATGATGAGGCTGTACAGGGACTTGACAGCAGCTTGCAGCTCCTCACGCTCTGCAGCAGCAACTTGACTGCAGCAGCAGCAGCAGCAGCAGCAGCAGCAGCAGCAGCAGCAGCAGCAGCGGCGCCAACAAGGACGTATGCACACATGTGTATGCACACATCAGCAGGCTTTTCTACTTCTCTGGCAGCGTTTGAGCGGCCACAGTGGGTTACCCAGCCACTCGCTGCACGACAACATGCAGAGTGCGATTGCACAACGTCACTGCCGAAGTACTGTTGCTTGTAACAACACGCATTGCTTGGTGCACTCCAACAGCAGCTGTGCAGTATGCTGCTGGCAGTGGTAGGCATGCAAAGATTGATAGATGTAATGTTAGTAGCAGCCTTGGGTAGAACTCAACACTGACAATCTTACACTTGCCCCATTTGTTTCAAAGTGTGCCAAGTCATTGTCAGTTCTCACCTGCAGGCAGCATGCAGCGGTGCTTTGCCCATGCCCCCAACAAACAGTAGGTTCAATACGTTGCTCTAGCCCCGGGCCTATTGCAGACTTGTCAGGGAAGCTGCCTGCAACATCCAGGGAAGTTGACTAACCTGATTACAGCATACTTCACAGGCTGCTGGGTAGTGATCAGTGCCATTGATGATAACACAGAGAGCAGCGCATGCCTTGTGCTGGCAGCAAAGGCTCACGTGTTCTAACACCACATCAACTATGCATGAAGGGGTCGGATGATCAGCTTTATGCTGCTTTGCTCCCCTGCTAGGTTGAAGAGCTGCTGCCACTACATCATGTATGGTGCAAGTGTTGCGTGCCTGTGCAGACTTGCATGATGGGCCCCGGGGCTCTGCTTCTTCTTGCTTTGCTTCCCTGCTAGATTACGGTGCTGATGCTTTCTACAGCATAGCAACTGCTTGCAAGCAGCAACTGCTTACCTCAGGTGTGCCCTGTAGCATCTGTGTTGCTGCTGCAGCTGACCTGGGGCTGCTGAACTGGATGCAGCCAGAGCTGCATACAGCCACAAACACGTTTCATTGTGGGGTAGCGATTGTAAAGCACAGCAGCAGCAGCAGCAGCAGCAGCCCACTGGTGGTGTGCCCTTACAACGCGCCATGACCAGTTGCAGGACCTTCAAACAGCCAGGTAGCCTAGGAAGTGCTGCAAGTGAAGTAGACTTCCAGAGTGACGCACGACCTGCATATCAGCTGCTGACTGATGCAGCCTAGAGCGCAAATTGCGCAATGGAGTGCAATGCCAGATACCAAAGGAACCACCACAGCAATGCAGCCACTTACAATGTATAGCAGTGCTCAAGGTGGAGGTGGACTGTCAGCGGTTTTCATGTGGCGGCACCTGCAGGAGTTAAGCAGGGTAACAACAGTATAAATCTTCTTAGCCGTCCAAAACCAATGTCAGACTGAGAGGTGCAGAGTAATGCACTCCTGCTGAAGAATGTGCTGTAGTAACACCGCGATGTATGCTGTCATGGCATGCTGCACAGCAACGTCGTCAAGCTGCATGCTGCGTGCTTTGAAGGTACAAGACATATCTAATAAATAAAATTATAAAGAGCGCATCAGAGCAGGCGCACCATCATCAGCACCAGTAGGCCCTCCTCCGGGAGCAGTAGCAGGAGCTGCACCTGCTGCTGCAACGTCTCGGTTATGCATTTCGCACTTTCAAGCCTCTATGCTGCACCGTATCACCAGCTTCATCGTGCCTTGCAGAAGTCTTTCAACACAGGAGAGTGGCACAAGACGAGCGCGCCAAGAGAGATTGTGGTCAGTCCCGTGGCCTGCATGGCGCTTGCACGCAAGATCTAACCGGCTTAAATTCAGAACAGAATACTTTTTTGTTCGGTATCTTGGCTGACTCCCGTATTGTTACGATCAGGTTTTTACTGTTTGACCTGTGCTACTGGTCCCAGCTCTGCTTCCTCATCTGGCCTCGCTTAGCCTGGCTGTAGCTTACACGGGCCTGCACCGGATACCCTGAGACGTGAAGTTTGATCAAATCGGTTCTGGCCTGCCAATAGTAGCAGGCAATGGCACATCTGCCACTGCTATCTCAGCTTCGTTGATCTGCTGTGCAGCAGTTCCTAAGGGGCCATCCTAGCAAATCAAGATGGGGGACGTGCACTACATAGTGGACAAGCTGAAAGAGGCCCCATTCAACATGGGCGTAACCCTCATCAGCTTCAGGCAAGAGCCTGGGCGAGGAATTGAGCTGCGGGGCCAGAGCCGCATCCCAGCAGTAACAGAGCTGAGAGCTGCACTGGAAGCCAAAAGCAACACGTCAACGTGCACACCAGCGTCTTCACATGTTGATTTGTAGCTCTAACTGCGTTGTTGCACCTGCGTGCAGTGAGAAGGGACCTGAAGAGCTGCTGCAACTGCTGAGCGATGTCTTGGCAAAGATCACACCTAAGCACCGGGTGCGCTGAACTGTACAGCACCAGTAGCCGGACCTTGCAACAGTGTTTGGACTCAGATGCAGTTACCGCGTCAGGCATCTGTGTTGCGTGCTGCTGATATGCAAATTTAACAGGCTGCACCAGCAACACATGTGTACAGCTGTGGCGTTCAACACTGCTGCTGTCGACATGATGGCAACCAACCGCCTGCTGCAGAGACAAGGCGGTGCCCATGAGGCAGCAGAGCAGACAGCAGAGCGGCTCGCAGGATTGCTGCGCATCGTCAAGTACCAGCCAAACATGGACCTGTGAGTGGCATGCAACTGTGCAGCGGCAGATGCGCATGCAGCAAAGCCGTCAGCTGTGTCTGCTATATATTGCTTTTCACCCCAGTTCGCGCTCCTGCCAAACTGATGCACATAGATCAAAAGTGACAAAACTAGCCTTAGCAGTGCCTCATTGTCTGTGCGGCGGACAACAGCAGCAGCTGTTGGTGTTCAGACGCTTGCAGGAAGCACGTCACACCATACATCAACCACAGAAATCAGGTTAACGATGCAGCTCTGGTGCCAGCTGTCAATGACGCTGCTAGCCCGGCACTGAACCGGTTCTGTTGCTGCTGTGCAGAGCCATGTTCCGGCAGCTGCTGGCATCTGGTGACCGTGATGTGGCGCAGCAGGTGCTCAAGTGGGTGCTGGCACAAGGGCAAGTGCTAGAGAAGCGAGCTTTTGTGGGCTACTACTTGTCCTTCCCAGACGTGAGTGACTACAGCACCAACCACAACAGCAACAGCAGCAGGCAGGCCATAGTTGCATGCAGCAACAGCGTGGGCAGCAGCAGGCAGCAGCAGCGGCGCTGGCGATGGCATGAGCAGCAGGCCCTGCTGTAAGGCACAGTGCCTGCTGCCTGCCATGCCCCAGGCCAGCTTCCCTCATGCTGCTGCTGCAGCCTCCCTTGAAGTAGCTGTACTGCCTGCATGTACTGTCATATGCTGTCAAAGCCAAGGAGTTGTTATCCACGCTTGCGGCCATCACATGTTGATGACAACCTTGAGATGAAACGGCCTGCCTGCCTGCCTGCCTGCCTGCCTGCCTGTCTGCCTGCCTACCATGCCTTGTGATGCTGTACAGCCTTCTAATCCCCATGCCTGTACTGCATGTACTGTCTGTACTGCAAGATGCCGGAGGAGCTGTGCTACCACCCGGAGGTGATGGAGCTGCGTGAGGCCATCAAGGGCCTGCAGGCAGACTTTGTGGACACGCACAAGGCGCTGGACGCAGCACAGCAGGAGGTCAAGTGCGTGGCATGCACAGGCAGGGGTGGGCGCGACTGTGCTTGCATGCAGGGATGGTCGCAACGGAGACAACCGGCACAGCACGCATGCATACAGAGAGGCTGCGCAGCACAGCATGCTTGCAGGACTTGGCAGGCTATGTCGAGCCCGTTATTGCAATGACACGATACAAAACAAAACAGTAGTACATGACTGCACCTGCCTCAGGCATTAGTGCCTTGCGAGCCGTCGCTCTGCTCATGAGGGCTGCACCTAGCCATGCAAGCTGCTGGTGCTGTGTAGTTGCGCTGTTGAAGGACTGACCGGCGAGCAGCACGTGCTGAGGAGCCTTGCTAGCTCTCCTGCTGCTGCTTGCACACTGCGCTGGTCTGTGAGGACACTCGTGATGCGCTGTGGGTGCTGCAGGGACCTGCCGCAGCTGCGCAGCCGCATCAAGCAGATGCAGGAGGAGAAAGAGCGCCTGGCAGACAAGGTGGACAAGGCAGCAGCACAGGCATCAGGTGCGCAGCAGGCTCGCAGGCAGCCCGCAGCAGCACATCAACACCGGGGCGCGCATGCTGACGGCCCGCAGCCGCTTGCCTCCCACGCTCCTGCTTGTGCCATGCAGCATCATGACGCTGATTGACGCTGGGGCTATGCCATTGAAGCATGTGTTGTGTTGTGCGCCTGGTGCGCTGTGTGAGTGCTTGGTGCGGGCAGCATGAATGAGCTACGCGTGATGTGACGGGCAGCAAAGCATGCGAAAGGCAGTGATGCGCATGTGATGTGGTGATGGCTGGCCGCACCAAGGTTGGATGTCCAGCAGTCAGTAGTCCAGACCAGAGACAGCACCACTGGCAAAAGTTATGTACTGGTGCGGCGCGTGCTGTGGCTGCTGCAGGCCTGCCCGATGCTGCTACGTACCGCGACGTGTGCGTGGCGCTGCGGCAGGAGCACGACAAGGAGGTGGCCGGCAGCCAGCAGCTGCAGGTGCGGCTGCAGATCCTTGTGTTACACTTCCTACACGGAAATTCACCTGATAAAATATGATCAAGCAAGTGCCTGACATTCATACTTTACCTTCCCCAACAAATTCAATACTTCAACCACGGCCTCCCGCAGGAGCAGGCACAGCCTCCTGCCAAGGCTGGCACGGCTTCCTGCAGCGGCCGACGGCAATAAGATACCTCACAGCTTCACCAAGCACCAAACATTGCGCCTTGCTCAGAAGTATCGCATGTGGATGTGCTTGACAACATGCCATGTGCCATCGCATTTCTGGCGCACATGCCGACAAAGCGCCATGCGCATGGAGTGCACGGCCTTTCTTACATGCGTGTTGCTGCGGTGCGAACCCGGCCGCAGAAGTGCATGGCATGCACATCTGCACTGCCATACTGCACCCAACTCGTGCAGCGCTGTCCTGCAGGCTCAGCAGCAGCAGCTGGAGCGTGCGGAGGGTGCCTTCCAGCGCAGCGCTGGGCGCCTGCGCGAGATGCAGCAGCACTTGGCAGGGCAGGGCGGGGGCGAGGCGGGTGACGCAGCAGATGGCGCGGGGGTGCTGGAGGTGCTGCAGGATGACGTGGCACGCCTGCGGGTGCAGGTGCGCGCCCGCACACGCCCAGCTGGCGCCATGGGGCGAGTCGCCTGCCTGTGGCTGGCAGGTTGCAGGCACAGCTGCTCATCCAACATCGACGCTGTGCGTGGTTCACTGTCATACAAACATGGAGCACTACACATGTGTACATGGAGCACTACACATGTGAACATGGAGCACTACACATGGAGCACTACACATGTGAACCTGGAGCACTACACATGTGAACATGAAGCACTACACATGTGTACAGCCAGCCCACCATACATGCGCTTCCACCTCGTCGCTGCGCCGCTGCCTGTGCTGAGTGTCCTGCAGGTGACCTCGCGCTGGCCCGCTGAGCTGGAGGACAAGCAGCGCCGCCTGGCGGCCGTGCAGGACTCGCTCAACAACGGCATCAGCACAGAGGTACCTGCCGCACGCACCCTCTCGCCTTGTACTCTGCGGCGTGCACATGCCTGCTGCACTTGCCTAACGCAACGTGAATGTGATGTGATGCCGCCAGTGTGCTGTTGTGCACCCACTTACTGTTGGCGCGCTTCCTGTTGCTGCGGCGTGCTTGCTGGTGTGCAGGCGGACCTGCAGCGGCTGCTGTCCCAGGAGGTGGGGCTGAAGCAGCAGATCGGCGCCATGCAGGAGCGCCAGGCGGCAGCTGAGCGCGCACGCGCAGCAGACCGGGCTTTCCTGCAGGTGGGGCAGCATGCCAAACCTGCACTGCCTAGCAGCAGCTACTGCCTGGGCTGCTTTTGGCTGAAATTTAAACAAAACCCAAGTTGCACAGGGTTTGGCTGTGTGAATACCTGGGCAGAGGGCACATGCGCACGCCGACATGCCTGTCAGTCGCTTTCTTCTTGAAGTTGTGAAGCGATGCTGGTGACGTGACGCTTGCTGGCGCCCTGTTGGTGGGTCGTGCTGCGTGCAGGTGCGCCAGGCGCAGCAGATGGCCGGCCTCTTGTCGCGCAAGAAGGCTGAGCTGACGGCCAAGCTGCGGCGCCTGCAGGAGCGCCGCGACGCACTGGCAGCACAGCTGGACAGCAGCAGCGCCGACGTGGCAGGTGGGTGAGGTCTGTGTTACGTGCCACATGTTGTATGCAAGGCAAGGTACGTCCTTGTGCATTTGAGGCAGCCAGGCTGGCTGTTGTGCAGGTTGCACAGGATCACCTGTAAGCGCATGCTTGCTGGTTATGTCCAGCTGCACACGCTGCACAAATGCCATCATATGCATACTGCACGGCAGCACCTGCTGTGCCTGCACCCCAGGTTTTGGCATGCTTGCACGATGCTGTAACCAACGGAGGCTCCGCTGCACATGCAGCCGGTGCAGCACCAACTGCCTTGCACACCCTCTGTTCATGTGCTGCTGCATGGTGCATGTCGTGTTGTTGGGCAGCGCAGGTGGTGGTGCTGCTGCTGCCGGCGTGTCTGAGAGTGACTGGGTGTCCAAGTACGAGGCCATCAAGGCCAAGCTGCCATCTTACAAGGGCATGAAGCGCGAGCTGGGAGAGCTGGAGGCAGAGGTGAGGCAGCACAAGGACTGATGGGATGATGGGCACTGTAGAAGATGCACCGAAATTTCAAAGGCATGTGGCGTTGTAGCCACTGCAGCATACATCCCTCTGTGTTTGCCTTGTGGGCATGAAATTGTGCAGCCGCTTCCGGTATATGCACAGTAAAACATGCGGCTGTGTCTGGCACTCGGACGCTGCAGGTGTTTGTGCTGAACCGCACCCAGGAGATCCTGCAGCAGCAGGAGGACTCGCTGCAGCGGGCAGTGCAGCAGCTGGAGCAGAGGGCAGGCGTGCAGGTGAGCCGCCGCGCTGCTTGGGTGGCTCTGCCGTGGCAGCCACATGGCGCCGCCCTGGTGATTTGCAAGTGTTTTTGGACGACTCGGTCAGTCATGGGCAGCGATGCCCTAATTGCGAAGTTTTGCTGAGGCTGGCATACAACATGGCAGTGTAAGGAAACAAGGGCTGATGAGCTGCAGTGCACAGGGCTCATGAACTGCAGTGCAAAACCGCATCCTTGCTGTGCTGTGCAATGCAGGGCTATGCTGACCTGGCGGCTGGGCTTGAGAAGGTGTCGGAGGCAAAGGGGGATGTAGATGAGGCCAAAGGCCAGGTGCTGCAGGTAAGAACGGTGTGGGTGCTGCTGTTACAGCTGTGCTTGTACATGCAGGCCTTGCACATTGTTTGCTGTTTGGAGTGAGCTGATACTGATGTAGCACATGATTTGTGAAGTGAGTCTGCTGACAAAACTACTGCTCAGCACCTCATGGCAATCGCCGCTTCGCGCTGCAATCTCGCACAGGAGGTGAGCATCACCGTGCTGCAGATCACAGCTGCCATCAAGCAGAAGAAGGTGCAGCTGGCGCCAGCCATACAGGAGCTTCGCGGGCTGCGCCAGCAGCAGCAGGTGCGTGCTGCGGCAGCTGGGAATGGGCATGCTTCGCACACTTCACTTCACATGCTCCCCCACTGTAGAGTAGGAACCCCATTCATGAGCAAACGAGAGGCTCATGAGAGGAAACCTCTTAGAAAATGCATGCACACTGCAGCTGCCTGCTTCACATGCCTTGAGGCCAGTCGGCTAGCCAAGCGCACAACCCAGCATGTTGTCGCCTTTTGCCAGCTGATCTCAGAACAGGCAACACATTGCTGCTACCTTTTGAAGTCGCCACCAAGCATTTTATTCAAATCTAAATCACAGCTATCACAGACCCCATCTCTTGTGATGTTGGCTGCTGCTGCTGCTGCTGCTGCTGCTGCTGCTGCTGCTGCTGCTGCTGCAGGAGGTTGATGCGCTGCATGCGGAGAAGAAGGCAGCATACGAGTCGGCAGTGGGTCCCTTGGAGGCTGCCGTATCTGGCCTGAGCACTGACGTGGCAGGGCTGCAGCAGCAGCTGGACGCTGACAGTGCAGCGCTGGGCAAGGTCAAAGGCAGGCTGGGGCAGCTGGACGGCAGCCTTGCACGGCTGGCTGCGACAGGCGGGGAGGAGCTCAAGAGGAGGTGAGCTGAGTGCAAGCAAGGCGTCACCTTGGTCGCCTGCAGAACAGCACAGTGCACATGTGTGAGCAGGCAGACTCTACCGGATACGGGCCTTGAGGTTGCAATTCCCTGCTTTGGTGCCAGGAAACCCGTCATCGTGCGTGTAGTTGGCCATTGTACTCAGCACTGTCTTGAGTTACAGACATAGCTTGAAGATATCAGTGGGGTGTGGTGACATTGTTGCTGCTGTGCTGTGGTGTTGCAGGTGCCAGCTGCAGCTGTCAGAGTCGGAGGCGCTGCTGCGTCAGCTGCGCGAGCAGCAGCGCAGCGCCAAGGAGCGCCACGCATATAGCCTGACGCAAACAGACATGATGAGCGACCTCATCGGCCTGCTGCAGCTGAAGCAGCAGCTGCAGGCCAGCTGTGCACAGGGCGGCCAGCTTCCTGGTGCTGGCAGCGCTGGGGGCCGGCAGCTGGGCTCTGCTGGCGGTGTGGTTGCTGGCGGCGGCGGTGGCAGGGGCTTGGGTGGACAGTCATACAACACAAACGTGATGGTGCTGTAGCTGGTCTGGCCTTGGCCATCTGCATACATGCAGATGTTGCACGTGCACCACACGTGCTCCTGTGGGGCATGGGGCCAATGGCGCTGACGCTATGGCTGGCCAGCATGGAATATGTAACGTGATGACGATGATGATGATGATGATGATGATGATGATGATGATGACGACAACGTCCTGATATCAGACCCCCATCCAACAGCTGGTTGCTATTTTACATTTGCCTTGAACCAATCCTGCGCTGTAAGCTTGAAAGAACTGTCAAGCATATAGGTGAGTATCTGAAGGCTGTGGATGGCATGCGGCTTCCTTGGACACGTGTGTCTAGGAGCTGTACACTCGCAGCAGTCGCTGCTTAGCCCTGCTGGCAGTTTTGCTCCCCGTCAACTGGGACGTCCCATTACATGACAGCCACGGTGGGCCAGCCAGGGATGGTGGTGCGATCTTCACTGGTATGCTTCTTACTGACTGACTGCACCTGAGACGTGCCGTGAAGACGTCTGTCCCGTGTGATATGGCGGCCCATGGGGCCCTGGTACGCAGCAAACAGTCACGCCTAGCGGGCTTTGCGCAGCAACTTCTGCTTTTCTGACCGTCTGAACAACTTGTTTAAGTTGAATTGTCCAGGTTTGCTGCTTTGCCATTCTGAGCAACCCGGCAAACGAGATTGCAAGCCCTGTGCGCGAACAGATGTTGTGCGCACGTGACATACCAGATGGTGTTTGATGCCTCACATTGGTGTGTGTTGCAGCCAGCTACCTACTCAGCTCCGGCCTGAGTGCATACACGTTGTAATTCACCGGCACACCTTCCGCCAGCATGCAGCAATCCACCACTACCTTGAAACCCAAACCCTTCAGCATGCGCGCAACAGCCATGACCCTGCCATCATGCCTGGGAGGTGCTGCCGCTTGCATCACTGGCCTGCCCCTTGCATCATGACTGGGCAAGCTCCTCGGCAGAAAGCTGATCCAGTGGCCGTCAATGTCAGCACTGGGCTGAGCTGCAGGCAGTGCTGGCTGAGGTTGTGCTAAGCAAGCACCAGCAGATGCTGCTGCTGCTGCTGCTGCTGCTGCTGGGCTGAGGTCGTCAAGTATGAGCTGCCCTCCTGGTGCTAAGCGCTGCTTCGAACCTGCCGCATCCGCAGCACTTCTGGATGCAGGGTGCTTGTCAGAGACTCCTGCAGCCACCAACCGCAGAACAGCACAAGCAGCTTTGCAGGTTGCTGCATGTAGTCAACAGCGCCAGTGACAGCAGAGCACATGCTTGCTGAGTGTTGACGCAAGAAAACATCACAGCACAACAGCCACGTGCAGTGCTGGCTTAGCATCAACCACACAGCTTGTGGTGCAGGCCAACTGAAGGCACTGTGCATATGCCAGTGCCGTGTCCCTTTTTACAAGCGAACTTCCAGTCCCCCTCCATGCCCAACTATGCTATGGTGGCTTGTTAGGCACTCATTGCCATGTATCAAGAGAGTTCAACACCACTTGCTGCATGAAATGCCATCCTGCCTGATCTCTTCTTGCAGTGCCGCCTCAACTGGCACACAATGCGCAGGCTAGGCTGTGCACCCACCTGGAGGACAGTCGTGCACTTCAACCACCACCTGCTGCACGCGTTGCCAGCCTGCCTCATCCAGCCCCTGCAGCACTGCCCACTCCTCCCCCTCCACATCCACCTTCAACAGGTCGATCCGCCCGCCATCCGGCACTGCCTCCTGCAAGAGCCGCTGCAGCGTCACAACCGGCACTTCAAACTGCTCGACAGCTGAGAAGAAGCTCGTCATGAGGCGCTGCTGCAGGGCGGCTTTTTCCAGCGGCCGCAGCGTGCTGTTGCCAGGCATGCGGGGATAGAAGGTCATCGGGAGGGTGCCTGGACGGTCAGACACTGCCGTCTGAAATAGCATGATGTTGCCTGCAGAAACAGGCACACGTTTGATAAGCAGACTGAGCGCAACAAGACATGAGAGAAACACCCTGTCTGATGGCTGCCATGTTTATCGCCAGGCAGATCCTGTTGTCTGCGATGCACGTGTGCTTCAAATTTTTCATGGCATGGGCTTGTTGCACAGTCGGCACACTCTAGTCACTCCCTGCCATATGACAGGGCTCCAAAATGCCCCACAGCATGCAGCACTCGCTGATCATTCCCTGCTTTGGTAACTCAGCAACACGTGCAGCAGTAGTAGCACAGCAGCAGGCATGCAGGCAAAAGTGCATCTGCAGCTCAGAGCTCTTGGTTTGGTGAGCTCACTGAGAAGCCGCGTCTGCCCAGAACAGCTGTCTTGCTGCAGTGCCTCTGACCTGGGTAAGGCCGGCTGGTGCGGCCGGCAATCGGCGGCCCCACAGCAGCCGAATATGCTGTGTTGAAATGGAAGAACGATTGCCCTGCTGCTGCACTGCCAGCCCTACTAGCACCAGCAGCAGCGCAGGCTGTGCCGTGTGTGCCGCCCAGGAGGTTGCACTGCAGGGCCGTGAAGCTTGCAGGGACTGGCTCAACGCCGATGTATGTAAGATCGCCGCCTGGCGCGGCAGCGAGTGCCCTCACGGCAAAGAGGCCGATGTTTGCACCTATGTCAACCACTGTGGCCCCTGCAGGCACCCATCAACGCGCAAGGCCCCATTTCAGAGCCACTGCAGCCACGTGTGTGACGCCCTGGCAAGATACCACGCCTGCTGTGGCTGCATCAGCACTGAATACTGACCAAGCTGGCAACTGGGCCTGATAATATAGCCGTGGATGAGTAGTGTAGGCATGATTGGCGACTGTAGAACTAAACAGTGCTGTAGCTTGTCAGGGCCTAGACACAGCGTCAAGCTTCCTGCCAAAGGACTGCAAGCGCCTCGGCAAGGTGAGTAATCAGGCAATTCCTGTCTCGGCTTTACCAGTTGAAGCATTTTACAGAATCTGCTGCTGCCCTTTTTGCTGCATGCTGTTACTGTTGCTTTCTGCTGCTGCTGCTGCTGCTGCTGCTGCTGCTGCTCAGCTTTCCATTTGTTGAATAGCACCTACCTGGTGTGATCTGCAGCCCATGTTGCAGATAGCAGTCGTCCACCAAGACTTCCCCAATGAGATAGGCAGCTGCAAGGAAAGGTTAACGAAGTTGCCAGTGTCAGGTAAGCCTCTGCCTTGGACAGCTATGCTGCTGGTGCCCAGTCCAGCTCTTCTGCTGCCCCTTGCTACTGCTGCTATTGTAGGCTCCGACCTTCAGCTACTGCGTCTGTGCTGACTATGTACGTCTCAAATATCTGTCCTCGATGATTGATTTCTACTAGCGGTGGCTCTTCTTGCAGCCCTCCGCTGGTTTGCATGTGATCGCCGTGAGCAGGCTCCTTTCCTAGCATGAATGTTCACCGAGTGCCCTCAGCTACGCTGTACTTAATGCCTTGCTAGAACACTGCTTGACGACCGGCGAGGGTCGCACAACATGAACGGAGTACGACCCCTTGTGTCACTCTGTTACCTAGGACATGCGCTGATGACTTGGTTGCTGTACAGCAGCCAGCACCAACGCGTGTTGCTTACCTACAGCTTGCACGTTTGAAACAACACACCAACTGTTCGGCTTCAAACGTAAGCAGCATCTAATCTTGAGCCTCACGTCTCGTGCATGCAGCATAGAACAGGTGTGCCATAAAGCAATTTAGACACACAGCAGCAGACAGCAGCACGGTTGGTTCAAAGGCCTGCACTCAAGCCCAGGCGAAACAGGATGACAGAAAGGAGGTCACTGCACAAGCACGCCGTGCTTTGCGGCACAAAAAACACAACAGATCACCAGTCCAGATGCTGTGCTCCACCACCCGCTGCAGCGACTGCCGCCTCAAAGGCATGCTAGAGCCCTGCTGGTGCCTGCTCTCACACTGCACGGTCTGGCAAAAAAAGGCTAGAGCCCTTTCTAGCAACAGCAACCGTAGCAGCAACCGCAGCAGCTGCAGCCGGTCAGCACTCTGCAACGCAGCACACCTGCATCATCAGCACACCCATGGCACACCCTGCGCAGCGGCAAACCGCACACGGCTGCACCACACCACACCACACAACACACTGCCGTTTGTGCCCATCAACAACTCGAAAGTACCTGCGTCTGCGCACTGAATGCATCGCCCCCAGCTTTTGGGAACCTGCATGAAGATTTCCCTCAGCAAACTTGCTGCATGGTGCCGAAGATCTGCGTCTTGGCGCAGCCACCTGAGCCTGGAGAATGACGGTGCGGTAAGAACCACCTCACTGTCTGACTCAGCACAAGTGCAAGTCGTGAAGTTCCCACCCCAATCTGGACGATGAAAATGCTGCACTTCTCAGTGCTTGTGGCTTTTACTTCTTGAACGAGTCCTTCAGTGTGACGGTACGGTTGAACACCAGCTGCCCTGGCTTGCTGTCTGGATCAACGCAGAAGTAGCCCAGCCGTTCAAACTGGAACCGGTCAAACGCCTGTGTCACAGAAGACACAGGCAGCAGAGGCAGCAGCAGCAGCACGTGCAAATCACGAGCAACAATGCAAAATTATTGCCAGGCTGGAAGCAAGGAAGCGTGCCTGATGCTACAGCACCAGCAGCAGCGACATCACCTGCGACAGCTCATGACTGCAGCAAACAGTCACCAGCACCGCTGCAAGCAACGGAAGTCGAGTGCAATGGCACCAAGTCGAGTACGATGGCACCAGATAAACCCAGTCGGGAGTGTGGCCACCCAGCTGCCTGCTGTCTGGCACAGCATGGCGGGAAACAGAGAAGAAGCCAACATATTAAATGTGGCTGGCACAGCCTGCATCAACACGCAGGGCAAGCTGCACAAACGTGTAGTATTGCCTGCCAAGGGAGTTTCAAATAATTCATTCTGCTGCATGCAAAGGCTGCAAGTACGCGAGCTGACTCCGTGGGCGCAACATCGCCTGCGGCACTCGTGCTGCCCTGCAACGCAGCCTCACCTTGGCTGATGCTGCCAGGTGGGGGTTGACCATGGCGCCCTGCACCACCTCCAGGCTGGCGGCGCTGATGTCATCCAGCCAGGCGTCACCCAGCGCGTCCGGGGCCTCGCTCTTGAACAGCACATCGTACAGCCGCACCTGCGCGGCGAGGGACGAACAGACACATGCATGCACACACAGCAGCAGCAACAGCATGCAGGTTCAGGTTGGGATGGGTGTAGCAGAGTGCAGCCGCACGGCATGATGGCCAGGCCTCTTGCTGGAACAGCCCATCATGCAGAGTACCTGCGTGGCCCCCCACAGAAGAATTGCGCGCACAGCAGCGGCACCGCACAACTTTAGGGTAAGCCACGTGTGCTGCAGCCGTGTGGCGTGCGCCTCATTCTTCAACGGCGCGCCATGCAGCCGCACCTTAGTGGCAAGCTTGCAGTGCGAAACTGTTCAGCAGCAAGTAGCACAGCGGCAGCAGCAACGGCGGCAGGCTCAATCGTAACCTGGAAAACCCCAGCCCTGCCGCAAACCTGTTTGGAGCAGCTTTATGGCTGAGACGCGAGGCAGGCGGTGCCAACTGACACAGGCATACGTCAACTGACACAGGCAAGATTGAACGCTGTGCCTCTTCCCGCTGCGCGCACCTCAGCACGCTCGGGGTCCCGGCCCGGTGCTGGCTGCGCCACCCAGTTGAGCACCCCCTTGGGCGGCTTCTTGCCGCCCCCAGCCACGAAGCCCAGGTCAGCCTCTGCCTGCACCTCTGTTATGCTGCCGTCGGCGGCAGCGCTGTAGCCGGTGACTGTGATGGGGTAGGCGTACCTGCAGCAGTGGAGTGTGGTTGCAGGGCGGGGGGCAAGGATGGAGGCCAGGCAAGACATGCACCAGCAACGGAGCGCAGGTCTCCGCATGCCTGCACCAGGGATGTGCACCTGGTGGCAGTAGCAGCATTGTCGCCAATGACAGTGTTTATATATGAACGCCTGCAGCACCTGGTTAGAATCAAGGTGCCAAAGCCCTGTCACACACATAAATGGACATGCGGCGTGCAAGCATCTGCGGGGCAAGCGTTGCACTGCTTGTCAACGGAAGGGCAGGCTAGAAGGGGTGCCGAGGGAATGCAATGGGCCGTAGTGGACAAGTACTGCTACTGCTTGGCCACAGCAGTCCACACTGCCCAGCACCCTGCAGTCAGTCACAGCAACGTACACAACATGAAGCAACACACACCCAGATTCAAATAACATGCAGCAGAGCCTGCAGCACGACAGAGCCTGCAGCAAGCGGTCCCACCACATCATCAGGAACAACACAGACGCAATGCATGCAAACATTCTGGAGCAGTGCTCCCTCCTGTTTCCGCCCCGGTGGGGCGCGGGGCTGATGGCGCTGATGCTATGGCTTGAATGGATAATATGATGATGATGATGACGCAATGCGCTCACTAGCAGCAGCACACCTCAGCATGGCGAGCTCGCCTGGCGCCAGCACATCATCATCCTTCCCTGCCTGGAGCCTGTAGCCTTGACGTAAACCAGAACCGACACACCCACACCAGAACTTCAAAAGAACAAAGCTGCTTCATGATGACTGCAGAAGGTTCACTCAGGTGAAGCACTGGAGCGCCGCAGCATACCACACTGAACGGTGCACCAGTGCCGATCACGCACCGCTCCCAGCATGGCCTGTTGTCGACCGGCGCCAGCGGAAAGCAGTCCTCACCTTTCTGCAGCCTGAAGTGCCGCCTCACTGTTCACCACAGAGTCAACCGAAACACAAGCCCAGCTGATCACATCAGCAGTGCCACGACGTCGACGGCTGCAGAAGGCAGGCGCAACAACATCACACAGCGGATTGCGGCACATGATGGATACCCCACTTTGCATCACGTACCGCAGCATGGCGCTCTTGCCTGGCGCCAGCCCGTAGTAGTCCTTGCTGTCCTGCAGCCTGAAGTCCGTCGCCTCGATGTACACCACCCGGCTGAACGGCAGGTCGTAGCTGCTGCTCTCGGGCCTGCCTGGCAGCGTTGCGCCCTGCACCGTTGAGCTGTGCTGCTCAGGCACGTTTGTCAGCACCACCTGCATGCATGCGACAACGCGAAGATGGACAACAATGCGAGCAGCTCAGGTCATGGGTGCTGCTGTTGCCGGTTTGCTGCGCTATCTAGCTGTGCTGCTCGTACGCCTTTGTCAGCACCAACCGCATCTACAGTAAAACAGCGCGAAAGGGTGCAGCGGGGTTCATGCGCTGCTCTCTGCAGAGCCCTGCACTGTTTGAGCTGTGCTGCGCAGGCACGTCCGTCGGCACTGTCTGAACATCACAACTACCCCATGCCCACACACTATAGTGTAGTTCCTGTCCGTGCGGCAAGGACCAAACAGGGTGAAACAACAGCACAAGCAGGAGCAGCATGGGTGCAGAGAGCTTTGACTGCTGATCGTGCAGGCGCACCTTGAGCGGCCGCAGCACGGCCAGGGTGCGTGGGCTGTGTGCGTCCAGGTGCAGGCGCACGTGGTGCTCCAGCTTGTGGTAGGGGATGACGTTGGCGTTGCGCGTGATGCCGATCTCGCGGCAGAAGGCGTTGACCGACTCGGGCGCGACGCCACGCCGACGCAGGCCGGCCAGCGTCAGCAGCCTGCATGCGCATGCGGCAAACGCGGCAGGCAGACTGTTGTTGGGAGTGCGCTGCCAGCTCAGGCTGCTGAAGGATTGCAGGGATTGCACTCAGGTCAACGTGATGGGTGCATTGGCAATAGAAGTGCTCCACCACGTGCGCTACCCAGACTTTCGGCAGACAATCTCTAACTCGGCTGCGATCCCTGCGCTTATTTGGCTCACAGCAGGAGCACCAACAGACCGCTGAGCAGCCAGCGCCAGCAGCCTAGACGTCTTTGGGCAGCGCAATGCATGTTCGTGGGGCGGTGGTGCAGCGTATGTGTGTGGGCGGTACAGTGGGTGCATAGTGACAGTACAGTGCAGCAGCATATGTGTTTGGGTCTGCAGCTGGTCGCGCAGCCACGGTTGAACCCTATGCCTGCTAAATAACAAGCGCATTCTAGGGTGGCAGTGTCAGCGCAATGTGCAACTACAGTCAAAGCCACACCCAAGGACATGAAGGAAAACCAAGGCACCACAGCCACTGGTGAGATAAGTACGCCATCCAAACACACAAAACGCACAGCCGCAGCTACAACAGCACATGCGCACGCCTCAAGACATATCAATGTGGGTTGGCACAGCCCTGCACATGGCCCTCAGTAACCAGCCCGTTGACATTTGGCAGATAGCACGTAACAACCAAACACCGACATCCAGGCACAGAAAATCTCCACTCAGCACTGCCAGTTGGTACACAAGCACGGCAAAAGCCCCCTGACTACTTGCCTCACAGCGGCCGGTGGTTACCTGCACATCAATCTTTGCCATAGCATCAGCATCGGCAACAGCAGGGGCCTCATTGGGGACGTCCCAGCAGTGCAGTGCAAAGCATGTATGCTGGCAGTACAGTTGAGGCACATTAGCAGTACTGTGCATGCACATGAGCAGTACAGTCAAAGCACATGGCAGCACCGCGTCTCACCGCGGGTCGTCCCAGCCGTGCACATGCTCCTCTGTGACGAGCCTGTTGAGCTTGCGCTTGCTGAGCACTGTGTTGGTGATGTTCAGACGGCTGTACTCCCACACCACTGGCTTGTAGGTATCCAGCACATCCAGCAGCCTGCAGTACACGCGGCACAGGGAAGCTGTACAGTACGGTACATACAGAGTTTGCACAATGTAGTGCATGCTTATAGTAAATGTAGGCCTGCTGGGCACCCAAAGCATAGCTCAGTGCAGGCAGTAAAAAAGCATGAATGAGCAGGCACTACACTGCAGGAGGCAATGCAATGACAACAAATTGCCCAGCACCAAAGCTGGTGTGCTGATAATTCCTGCAGCATGCCTTGCACCTCACAGGATGCATCACAGTATGACAAAGGAAAGCACGTCACCCTGCGACGCGTGCAGCAAGAGCATGCCAGGCCTGCCATGCCGCTGATTGATCAGGCCAACGTTGCACTCCAACAAGCTCGCTTGTGCATGCCACCCCACCACTGGCGGCTGGCGCGCCTGCTCTCCCAGACACACAACCAGGGATGCGCCAGCCAGTGCACGTGTGTTGCCACTGAGCAAACCAACACACGCACTGCATTGCTTGCAGGCAGCACCCGTCACGGCGGCAAACGGCTGGCTGCAACTCCGCAGACAAACAGCAAGCGGCAGCACAGCCGCGCAGCACGCGTGCAACATGTAGCGACACAAAACAATACGCGAGAGCTGCAAGCAGGACACCAGCAGCAGATGCGAATTAATGTTAACTAATGATAATAATAATAAATTATAGTGCAGCGAGTCGGGCCGCCCTCACCAGTAGTAGCTGGCGCGGCGGCTCTCAAACTCCAGCGTGCACAGCGAGTGCGTGATGTTCTCAATGGAGTCGCACAGGCAGTGCGTGAAGTCGTAGCTGGGGTAGATGCACCACTCGTCGCCCGCCATGGGATGCTGCACGTACTTGATCCTGCAGCCGCGCCGTGCGGTTAAAGCACACATGAGAGAGAATAGCTACACGTGGGTCCAGTCACCATCTTCAACGGTTTGAGCCACCCTTGCATCAGCACGGTGTTAACGCGTGACAGAGAAAAGATGACCGCACATTATAACAAATGGGCATGCAACACTGCCACGTCAAACAGTTCTTGGGGTGGCGAGAAAAGCCAACAGGTAGCGGTGTCACCGAATGTCATCATCAGTTGGTGTGTGTGAAGCTGGGGGGTGTGCTGCAGAGGTCAGCCATACGTTACTTTGGTGATCCATGGTCATGCGCAGCGGGGCCTGTCCGCAGTCTCCTTTGAGCCTACAACCACGCTAACCCCCAGTCACCCCCGGGCCTCACCGGTACGCCACGCTGTCCCACATGTCGGGGTTAAAAGAAGAAAAAATAGTCTCCTCTGAGCCTACAACCACGCTAACCCCCAGTCACCCCCGGGCCTCACTGGTACGCCACGCTGTCCCACATGTCGGGGTGAAAAGAAGAAAACATAGTCTCCCCTGAACCTACAACCACGCTAACCCCCAGCCACCCCCGGGCCTCACCGGTACGCCACGCTGTCCCACATGTCGGGGTTAAAAGAAGAAAAAATAGTCTCCTCTGAACCTACAACCACGCTAACCCCCAGTCACCCCCAGGCCTCACCGGTACGCCACGCTGTCCCACATGTCGGGGTTAAAAGAAGAAAAAATAGTCTCCTCTGAACCTACAACCACGCTAACCCCCAGTCACCCCCGGGCCTCACTGGTACGCCACGCTGTTCCACATGTCGGGGTGAAAAGAAGAAAACATAGTCTCCCCTGAACCTACAACCACGCTAACCCCCAGCCACCCCCGGGCCTCACCGGTACGCCACGCTGTCCCACATGTCGGGGTTAAAAGAAGAAAACATAGTCTCCCCTGAACCTACAACCACGCAACCCCCAGCCACCCCCGAGCCTCACCTGTACGCCACGCTGTCCCACATGTCGGGGTTAAAAGAAGAAAACATAGTCTCCCCTGAACCTACAACCACGCAACCCCCAGCCACCCCCGGGCCTCACCGGTACGCCACGCTGTCCCACATGTTGGGGTTCTCGTTCTTGTGGTCCATCTTCATGCGCAGCGTGGCCTCGCCCTCCCTGTACAGCCCGCGCCGCATGTCCCCAAACAGGCGCAGGTTCTCCTCCACGCTGCGCTCCCGCCACGGCGAGGGCGCGCCCTTGTCACGAGACTCCTCGATCTCCGCCTTGCTCTGGCGCGACAAGCAGCGTGCCCAGGCAGCACCAGCGGCGGCAATTGCTGTTTTTACCCAGCGCCTTACCACCGATTTGCATGCCATGTTCAGCTGGCCGATGCCTGGCGCAGCTGTGCAAAGCACTCGCAGCGCAGCCAACAGCACAACTCACAAGCAGCCAAGCCCAGCCCAGCCCACCACCACGTGATGGGCCGGGGAGGCCTCCTGGTGAAACCATGGGTAGTGCAGCAACTGCGCAGCCCCACAAACAGCCTGTAGGGCTGTTTGGCCATTGTTCAGCCAACGTTCAGCCAACGTTCAGCCCACCTGGTGACACACAAAGGCCTTGCCGGCCTTGATGAGCTGGATGGCGTAGGCGTGCAGCTGCGCAAAGTACTGGCTCGCGTAGGTGACCCTCCAAGGGCTCCAGCCCATCCAGGACACAATCTCCTGGATGTGGTCGATGTACTCCTGCGACGGCAGCCGCGAGAGATTGAATAAAATACATTAAAAAGTTTGCTGAAAGATTAATAACCAGTCCATTCACCGTCTTAGATGGTTTGAGCCACCCCGTAAATATAAACACCAGCAGATGGTGCGGCGCGGGTGAGAGACAGCTTGCGTAGACGACATGCACAGGGCTGCATACATCACCAAAGCATGCAATGGCGCTTGGTGGCGATGAATTATCAGCTGTCATGTACACAGCATGCTGGGCGGGCAGTAGGGTAGTAGACACAACACAACCACCGAAGCGCGGCTTGGTGTGCTTCACACTTGAAACAGCCCGCTCGACCTGATTTGTGATCAGTGCGTCCTCTTGTCAACAACTCCAGCAGAAGACAGTCGTGCGACAGCTCCAGCAGAGACAGTCGTGCAACAGCAACCTAGTTCTGGGTCTTGGCTTCATCTGTTGAAGCCGCAGCCTCGCCATCATCGCTGTTCCTGCGACACCTACCACACCACGGCTGCTGCAAACGACCTGTTCTGCGCGCGTCACGACAAGCAACTGGACACTCCAAGGAGGAGAGCGCCGGAGCCAGAGCCAGAAGATGGTGCACAGGCTGAGCTGCCGCACCTGCTTCTCTGCCTCGGGGTTGGTGTCGTCGTAGCGCAGGTAGCACACGCCGCCGTACTGCGCCGCCATGCCGAAGTCCACAAACATGGCCTGTGGGGGATCAAGGTGCAATGAATAAGAGCCAGCAGCATGCAGCCAGGGTCAATTCGGATACATGTTATGGTAATTAGAGACCGTGCAATCTGATACATGCTATGCGAGTACACCGATGCGAGCCGGAAGGAGAGGGGCCAAGCTAGCATACAACGGGTCAGAGCAAGTGCAGAGTGGTGCAGATAACGAGTATGGCAGTCCCTGCACCACCTGACACTCTGCACAACATGGCCGGCGGAATGCTTCATGCGCTTGCGCAAAGGCAGCAGCAATTACTTGACACAGTCAGCTCCGGTGCAGGGTGTCGAGCATAAAACAACACCAGGTGAGATCTCCAGACCTGCAAGGCGTGTGCCTACACAGCTCCTAGTTTGCATCACAATGACTTGCCCTCAACAGCACATCCGTATGCAGTGTCTCATGTCATTGTGACCAACACACATGCTGTTGGACCCCAGAACCTGACACATGCATGAAGCCTGTAGCCAGAACGCCAGAACCTGCAGCTGAGCATCAGGCTGCAGATGCTGACCAGCAAGGCTCTCCTGCAAAGCACTCTGAGACCTTCAACCAGGTGCGCCACCTGCGGCCGCTGCCGCACAACTCAAACCGCACCTTGGCGTGGCCGATGTGCAGGTAGCCGTTGGGTTCGGGAGGGAAGCGGGTGACCACCTTGCCGCCTGTTGCTGCCAGGTGCCTGGCCAGCACCGCGGGGCTGTTGGCGATGCGCATCACGCTGCCGTCGCTGAAGTTCACAGTGGTGTGCACCTGCAGAGCTCATCGGCAAACCTTCAGACACGGGCAGCGGGAGATGGGGCATGTTCCGAAGCTGCTGGCGAGCGCTGCACAACACTCTGCTGGCAATCTTTTTGGAGTTTAGATAATTAAGAATGCATAGTACAGAAAAAATTCAATTGGTATTGACATACTCCACACTCAAGTGCGCCTGCGCAGCTAGCCATGCAAGGACACCAACCGGCATTAACAATGGCAACAAACAAGAGCCGCACGGGCTGCGCCAGAGTGGCTTACGCCGATGCAGCCGCAGCTGATCACCAGCTGCTGCTGCTGCTGCAGCACACCATCGCCACCTACACATGCACATGCTTGTTCTTTGACAGGTACATGACCCAATAGTAGTGGCAGCAGCGCCGCAGTGTGCCCTACCTGGTTGTTGTCCTCTGGCTTGGGCATGAATGCGTAGGGGTCATCAGCAGTGCCCGCAGCACCTTCCTCCGGTTCCGCTGCTGCTGCTGCTGCCTTGTCCTCCGCCTTGGGGGGCAGCCTTGGGCTTCTCAGCCTACAACACGCAGCAGACACACCGTTATGAGCAAAGGTGGTACAGCGCACACATACGAGCTCCACCAAACGTCTGTTGGCTAACAAGTGTGCATAATACGTGTAAGGCATGCACGGCACGCATGAAGGAAGGGCTTCGATGAAGAGCCAGGGGCAACAGGTTTAGCAGGCAGCCAAATTCATAGCACTGGGCATGAGCACAAGCAAGACCCCGGTGACGCAGACACGCAACAGCAGTAAGTGACACAGCACGCGACGACAGCACCTTACCAAGTGTTAAAAAGCCTACCCAACAAGAGCACAGGCACGGTCAAACAAGATACTTCATGTGCCAACAGCCGGACTGCAAAACGTCCCAGCCAGGGCCCTAAGGCACCTACAGCTGGCCAGGGCTGGCTCTGCACGGAGGGCTCTTCAGCACGTAGAGCCAGTTAGCTCACCTTGGGCTTCTTTTTCTTCTCGGGTGGTGCCAGGTCAGCTTCAGTTTTAGGACCTAGCAGCGCCTCAACCTGCGCTGCCAGCTCAGCGCGCACAGCAGCGCCGTCCGCCCACCTGAGCGCCTTGGTGACAGGCGCCAACAGCAGGTTGGTGTTGAAGTGGTACCTGCAGGGGGGAGCATGCGCGGGTTGAATACTAGTTATTTTTGTTGTTATGACATGGTATGACCACTTGTTGCTATTGACATGGCACACCTGCAAGCTGCAGCAGCTGCCACCGAGGCAGGCAGGTGAAGCTGTCGATGGCAACAACGCTCAAAGCGTGAGGGTGGTTGCGTGCTGACGAGGCTGTTGCGGCGTCACAGCTGAGCCTACAGGCAGCTGCTGCTGCGGCTGCCGCTGCTACTGCTGCTGCTGCTACTGCTGCTGCTGCTTGTTGCCTTTGACAGCGGTCTGCCTCTGCAGCCTGACACCAAGCCTGCTGCCTCATACTACACGATGACTTACTTGCAGCAAGCATATCCCAGCAGCAGCAGCAGCAGCAGCAGCAGCAGCAGCAGCAGCAGCATGACCCCACACCGCCGTCAATCATCAACTGCCGCTCCTTGCTGGCAATCGCATCATTCAAAACCCATGCTCAGGCGTCACCGTCACACCCTCTTCACCACACCTCCACACCACAACATGGTTGCGCAACACAGGCTCACCTGTCCTGCAGCAGCTGCTCCTTCTTGCCCGCAATTGCATCCGTCACAGCAGCGCTGATTTGCTCGCCAGTCACCACCACGCCCACCCCAGCAGCCTCGTCAAAGGCAGCAGCATCAGCAGGCTCGCCACCGACCCTCTTCAGGTACTCCAAACGCACCATCCAGCTGCGTCGTGGTCTGTGACATGTTACGTAACATGTCACGTGACAGGTGGGGTGGCAGTGCAGCATCGAAGCACGACAGACGTCAGGCACTTACTGGGTGGAGGCGCGTGGGCATCCAACATGCTGCTTGCTGCGGCTGTTGCGCTGCTGCGTCGATAGACGCATGCCGGTCAGTTGCTGCATGCAGTGAGGCAGCTGCTGCAACCGTGCTGCCCACCCCGTCTGCAGCTTAGGCTCGGCAGGCATCTTGGTTGCTGCCAGCGGTCACCAGCTGCTACAGCTGCCTCGCTGGCAAGTGCTGCTGACACAAGCCTGCTCTGGTGCAAAACAGACATTGCAGTTTGCTGCCTCCACTGCGGTGACCGACCGGAGTGGCCGTAGCAGGTTGCTGTGGCTTGTTCAGTTACAGCTGCAGCAGCACCAGCGCTCTAATGTTCACTGATGCTGACCATAGTCAGCTTCCGAAGTGCTGACAAGTGCTGCTGCTTCTGCTGCTGCTGCTGCTGTTGCCGCCACTGCACCTCCCGTACGTTTTGCTCGCACCAATGATGCCCAAATCATGCTGCCACTGCTCCTTTGCACTGCCCATGTTGATGACGTGGCGTGCAACTGCAGCAGAAGCCACTGCCACTGCTGCTGCAGGTTGTGAATTGTTCTGCCCTGTTCCTGCTGCTATCAGCCCAACGCTGCTTCACCACTGCTGTTGCTGCTGCTGCTCCCGCTGTTGTCACCGGCGGTGCTGCTCCAGCCGCTGCCACCGCCATTGCTCCTACTGACCCTGCTGCTGCTGCTGCTGGTGTTGCTGCCGCTGCTGCGCACCTTGATCTTCTCTGCCAGGATGTACTCCAGCAGCATGGGCCTGTGAACCAGCGCATTGGCGGGGTGCTGCAGTAGAACCAGACAAGCGAGGACAAGCCAGGACAAACAGAAGGAGGAACGAAGAAGTATATACACATCAGAACGGGGCCTGTATCACACACCATTGCTAGCTGGTTGTGGTGCAGCTGCTTGAGGCTTTGCAGCCACCCCTGGCACCCAGGTAAGCAGCAGCTGGCAGGCGCTTGCAGGCACCATTGGCGGCACAAAACACAGTGCCGCTGTCTCCAGGCATCACACAACGCCGCACAGAGTCAGCTGCAGCTTAGCCACCCTGAAAGTGGCAACGTCAGTCATGCACACTAAGCGCTGCTGCTGCTGCTGCTGCTGCTGCTGCTGCCGCTGCTGCTACTGAACAGGCATGCTGCTGCTGCTGCTGAACAGGCATGCCGCTGCAAGCACAGCAGAGGCTTCAGAAATCGGTGAAGCAGCAACAAAACGGGGCACGGCTATGACAGCCACATGCATGCAAAATTATATCAAAGCCTGCGTTCACGTAGCTGTAAGCACAGCCAGACCCTTGCTGTGGGCTGCACCAAGCGCACAGAAGCGTGCAGCAGCAGATGATTGGCTGAGCTGCTGCAGCAGCTGCTGCTATATACTTCAAACACAACACTGACCTTGCTGGCCGTGGTGTAGAGCAAGTTGCCCTTAGCCTTAGGGCAGCCTTCGGTGACACCAGCCTCCTTGATGACATCTACAAGCGCCTGAGTGAACTTGGTGTTCTTCAGGGCGCTCCTGCGTGCCATAAAGATGTTTTACCGCACTTAAAAGCAACTCATTGTGCCCTGACAGCCGATACACTCGTGCCACGCTGCCAGCTGCCTAGGTTTTGCTGCAGCAGTACAGTGCGTGCCAAGATCGCCTCGATTCGTGGTTCGCTCACTCAATCACTTTATCATCAAGCCCTATAGCACTAAACAGAGGCCTTGCAGTGTCTTGAAGTTCCTTTGCAAGCCGCTCC